>OVAF01001898.1:0-18644 GCA_900406245.1 Odontarrhena argentea | reverse complement strand
TTCTTCATCAAGGGCACAACAGTAATTTCTCGATTAAAAAGTCTATTTTTGCTTACATTTCAAATTTGGGTCTAGTTTTGCTTTTAAAATCAAATTATGGTCTATTTTGGGTAATTTTCCCAAATACGATATGATTTTTTCTATTTTAATATATATATTATAAAATTGGTTCATATATATTAAAAATCATATTTATGACTTAACCTTTATATTATAGGTTTATGAAAAAGGTAATTTAATTATCTTAGAAATATATGAAAATTTAAAAACATAAATATTTAGATTTTTTATTATTATTCTTATTTTTTTTAGTTTTTACTTTATCATTTTTATGAATAGGTAATTTAATTATTTTTGAAATATTTAAAATTTTAATCTAAAACATAAATATTTTTTATTATGATTATAATTATTTAAAGTTTTTTTAGTTTTTTTTATCATTTTTATAATTTATTCATCATTATAAATAAAAAATAAGAATTTTAAAATTCTGCCAATAAAAATCTGACACTAGTCTGATTAAAAAAAGAAAAAAAAAATCCTAACGGAGTTTACTCTTCCGTTAGAGAAAATGGCGGCGACGTGTGACGATAATAGAGGTTAGATGTTTAATGTGCGAATTTTTAAATCTTTGATGTGTCTGAAATGTACCACTCAGAGACTTGAGGTTCAAAGTGTCACTGGTGTCAAGTTCGAGGTTTTTTATGTTATTTTCCCAATTATCAGATGAAAAAATCTCGGATAATGAAACCATAACTACTTTTTGTTTTTTTTTTTTTTTTTGCAAATCAGAACTACTTTTTGTTTAAATTTTCAAAGCCGAGAGTTTTATCTTTTTATTCAAAATCGTATAAAAGCCTATATTCTGGTTACTAGATTTTATATGTTTAGTTTACACTACTTTCAAATTTCATAAATAATGAAAATAATGAAAATCCAGAAAATGAAAAAATTACTAATAAGTTTTAGAATAAACAAAATCTGTTACAAAATAAGATCATGTTGCATTGATTTTATACGTATAAACTACAAAGGCTAAATCACACCATTAGTATCGGATATTGTAATCAATTCCAATGAACATCATTTTGTAACTGATGTAACCTCTAAAATATACCGAATTTTAATTTTAAAATTTTATTGTTTTAAATATTTTTTAGAATTGTTGTTGATCAGGTAGCTTTCTCAGAATTATTGTTGAACAGGTACGATGAACCGATGAATAAGTCTCCTAGATTCTTTATAATCTTTAAAAAATCTAAACTGAATAAATACATCATTAAAATGTAAATAATTATTTTTTAAAAACAAAAATTAAAACCAGAGAAATAACATTACTTCAAATGACGTTAAATCCAAAAATTTATGATTCTATGATTCTAGGAATAATCAGTTGTCTAAGTGATAAAGATAATCAGCTCTTATCCATTTTTTTCCACCAAATATTATGGTAATATTTACTTTCACATGATTAGAATTTATCTTTTACACTTTTAGGATAGAGTAGCAATATATCATCTCTTTGACTCTATCCATTTCACATCTACTTGAATAAGCTAAAAAATAAAATATATCTTTAGATTTTATTTTATATATGAATGTGAAATAAATTGGCGCTTTAATTAAATTAGTAAAATAATAACTCTGCTCCAAATTTGCTCCAAAATCTATAGTTTTTATTTCTAAAAAATACAATAAAGTGTAACCAAAGAGTTAGAGTTCAAAAATCGCCAACAACAAAAAAAAATCATTGAAACAAATGGACTACAGTCTTATTTTTATTATAGTGATGGAAGAAAAACTTAAGTTAAGATTACGATTAGATGAAAATAAATAAAGTCTTTGGTTTAGAGTTATTCTACTTTGAGTTTCGGAAGATAAAACTTATTTAGGGCAGTATTACTAGTCATCGACTCACCTCTAATCCTTAACAACCATATTCTGTATAATAACTTTAAAACTTTTATTTAAGGTATATTAAATTGATTCGTTAACCACTTTTTACAAAATTAAAAAAAAAAAAATGTAATTTACGTGGAAAGCAAAGGAGTCATGTATGAATGTGAGTGATGCCACTATGTATGTACGTATGTCATTCAACAAAACTTTAAGCTTCAACATTAATTTACAAAACAAAAGTCAACCGATACAAAAACACTCTTTCATAAGTATATAAATATACATACACATGTTAATTAAAACACAAAAAACACTCAAAAACATATATATATATATATATATATATTATGTTTATTATCAATTAAAGTTGTTATATAGTAATCAAAGATGAAACTAAATGATCGATCATTTCCACTTCCTTCGACCAAAGATGCCATGCTTGCCTCGTTTGCCCCCGAACATACCATGCTTGCCCCGCTTGTACTTCCCACCACCGAACATACTGTGTTTGCCTCGCTTGTATTTTCCTCCACCGAAAAACCCTCTTTTGTATTTACCACCATGGTGGCCGTAACCACCGTGATGTGCCGCATGATGGCCTCCCATTGCTGTTGCCGCCGCTGTCGCAGCTCCAGCTATCAATCCCCCAACTCCTCCTATTCAGAGTATTTCAAGTGGACGTTAATTAGCATTAACTAAACAAAATTATTTGTATATCCATGAACCAAATGGTACATGCATTTCACATGAATTGAACAAACGAAAATTAAAGAAAATATATATATATTCAACATACATATAGATATATCGATAATTTTCAACAAACTGAAAGTTTCAAAGGCAAACTTAACCGAAGACCAAAAAATTTACAATCTTGGTTTAAATCCTATATCCTTTTAATTAAACCACTTCAAAATCTAACTCCATATAAAATGTTAAGTGTGACCAATCCATGTATAAATTAAATACATACACCTTAAAAACATTTTGTATGATATAGTATACTATCACTGTACGTATTAGATCATCTTAAGTGAACTGAACCAATATTCGTTAATGAGTTAACAAGTTAATATTTTCTTTCAACTATCAAACTTTATACTTGGATTTTACCATCGCCTTGGACAGTACATATATAATCCAACGTTCCACAACGCACGCATTATTATATGTGGTTTAACAACTTAACATATATTCTCTAGAGTTACCAAGATTGAATAAATACCCAAAATTTAATACACTTTCTTCTAATCATATTCACATAACAAATAATTAAACTCCACCCAAAAAACACAACAACGGATCAGACTATATTTATGCATGTACTGTTTCATTTCTACAGAACATGCATTTTGAACAAACGGGATGTTGAGACGACATTAGCACAATCCTCGTGAAGTTAATTAATTAAATGTAAGAGAAATGTGATAAAAAAGAAAAAAGAAAACACCTGAACGTTGAGGACCCGAGGGTCCAGGGTAACCGGCCGGAGGATAAGCACCGGGAGGAGGTGGATAAGCAGCCGGCGGATAGCCGTGAGGTGCCGGAGGGTAACCTTGAGGTGGATAGCCTTGTGGTGGGTAGCCATGCGGTGGAGGATAAGCTCCAGGCGGCGGAGGAGGGTATTGACCCGGCGGATATCCATGGCCATGATGATTAAGATGTGAGAATAACCCTTTGTCTTGTTCATTATTCTTGTCACCCATCTTTACTCTAATTAACATATAAAAACCAAAATCAAGATTCATAAAAACTTAATAACTTAGAAAGAGAGGAGTAATATGATTTTACCTGGATTGAGAATCAAGAACTTGAGAGATAAGAGTTGATGTAATAACATACAAGATTTTTTATTAAAAGAAATATAACTATATAGTATTTGCTAAATTTAGGTAAGACATGTATGTGTGTAGCGTAAAGAGCTCTTGGCTATTGATTTAATTGCGAAATGGACGCGTTGATGTATGCTCGTTATAACAACACATTGTTCATGACACGTTAGCCTTTAGTCTAATAGTATAATATTTTTTAATCATATATAAAAATCATAAAATTACAAAACATATGGAAATTATAACATTAAAAGATATGGAAATACGATGTTACAGAAAATAAAAATTCTTACAGTACTCTCCATTCGTGGTAGCTACTTCTCTCCATTTTTTTAACAGAATTTCCAAAATTTGACATTTTCAATTATTCAAATTAGTCAAATTCCAAAGTATGATGTTTTCTTAGTTTTTGACGTTATGGAAAGGAGTTTATAATATGGATTGTATATTATTTACTCTTAACTCAATTTCATTGGCGAGAGAGATCTAAAATTTGAAAACTAAATTACAAGAAGGATTTTTTTTTAAAAAATGTTGCAAGTTGTTTGGTTGTTGTCCATGAACTATGAGCCAAATGGTAAAGACTAAAGACTCTCTGTGAAAAAGAGAATCTCAAGAAACGCAATGTAGTGCCAAGAGTCCAAGACGCTAAATGAAACTCAGCGTTTTGGACTCCATAAAGCAGGAAGACAAAGCCCAAACTCTACAAGACCCATTTCTGAAATCGTGTCAAAATCGGGAAAGCCTTTTAGTTAATTTTCATTTTTCATTTTTCATTTTTTTGCTCTTTCTACCTGTTGCAAATAAAAATAATCATATTATTATGATTCTTAATTTTGGTGAGCTATAAACTTGACTTTATATATAAATAACTGTAATTTTTTATGTTTTAACCCAAAAGTTATAATTTTAAAACCATGGCGCATATGATGTGTCCATAATTGTCAAATTTTGGTTGAACTTGATTTATTATTTTGTCCAAAATCTAAGACTTGCAATGTATCCCAACTCATCATCAAATTATTCATATATCCAAGTAAAAGAAAAGGTCAAAACCATGGTACGTGATCAAAGCATTTCATTCGTCTCCATCATCAAACGATATTACATAAACTGTTCAAACATTAGGATCAAAAGAGGTGATTTTCAACTTCATAACATACCGAAATTCAATCGGGTTTAGAGTTTTGTACATCCCGAAATGAACCGAAGGAGAGTTAAAACCATTTCTTAGATTAGATACAACTTACTCTACCTGAGGAACCTCACCAAATCAGGCAGATTTAAGGAGATGTGGGGACAAGAGCTTCGAGATCTCAGTGAATCCAACAGTGTCTTTCCCATTGAATATCGTCTTCAGCTTATCATCGCACTGTATCTCTTTCTTGTTCGCCGGATTCTACAAATGAAACGAGAAGAAAAGAAACAAAACGCTCAAATCAGAGATCTCTAACACAGATAAGTATCAATAATCATCGAAACAGAGAAGCTAATGGACTCAAACGCAACTATATCCATGATTGTTTCTTTGTCTTTGCATATAACAAACCAACTCTAACAACAAAAACTCGCAGAATTGGAGCAGCGAGTACAAAACATTTTTGGTTGAGAATATTAACACAAGACAGTAGTTCTACTGTTTCTAGTTTCTACCATTATGAAGGACTCAAGCTACATGAGAACAGAGCGGTTCAACACTCAAAAAAGTTCCCTTTCAACACAACAATCAACAAACAATGATCAACAAAGAGAGAAGCTTATGGTTATATATTGCATCCCTATGATTTTCAGGAGCACACAAACATTTCTGGTTTAGAATCAGAGATACTTAACACAAAACATTGTTCTACCATGACAATAGAGAACTTCAAGACTCAAAAGTTTGATGCCTTTCAAGTTCACAAAGATGACAATTTAACAAAACTCTCTTCAAAATTCCACAAAATTCTCCAAATCCATGAAATGCTTACATATTCACAAGAACGAATCCATTCTCTACCTCGTGATAACATACACATACTCCAGGATTCGTGTTCTACATAACAAATCAATAAAATTCTAGGGTTTTTTCTACATGCAACACTTGGATTCTCTACCAATTCTACAGTCTCCAGGTAGATTAGAACTTTAGTCAAAGCTCGAAATCGTCAAAAATCAAAAAAATCCTAACCTGGAGATTGTTAAGCTTGATATGCTCCCAAACTTTCTTCACGGCAGCAGGACGAGAGAGTTGGTTTTCTCCGGCGAACTTAGCAAGCGGCTGTGAGACAGGGACAACCTTCAGTATCCCTTTACCTTCTCCGCCGGTTGCGGCAGCTGGCGTATTCGCCGTCGCAGCCTTCGACATCAGTGTCCTGCATGCTCCGAAAACCCTAGAAACTGTCGCCATTTTCGTCTTCTTCACTCGGTTTGAATTTTTTCTCGAGAAAACGAAAGAGGAAAAAAAATTGAACCCTAGAAAGAAACAAGTGAAGAGACGATGATCTATGTTTGGAGAAGGTAAATAATTTCATTATGGGCCTTATTGGGCTTTACTCGAAATGAAAGTTAATGTAAGGGGCGATGGGCTTTAGTGATGTGACTAAAACGACAACGTATTGACAATGACATTTCGATTTTTTTTCCTCTTTCTCCGGCTATGCTCCGTCGCAGCATCGCTGCATAGCGTCCTCGTCTCCGATTAGTTATCGTCACATCACATGGCTTGAATGAGACCTTTTCATTAGAATTACTTTGTTTCACTTATATTCGACATTTGATGAGTTAGATTTGAGAAGAAATCGATTGTTTTTACTAGTTGATTGCTAGAGATTGTTTTTATTCTTTTCTGTGTAGCAAAATAGTTGTGACATTAATGGTATCATGTATATGCAAACTCATAGTATATGAGTTTTCATTGTTACTTCAGATAATATTTGAGCTTGTTGTTACTGGAACTGTAGATTTGAACTGTGTGTGAAAGTCTTTGTGCTCAAAATCAAGCTGATAAGATACATTGGTTTGTTGTAGAAGTTGATCATTATGTATGAGAGATATTAATTTGATGCCTTACGAGTAATCTTGTATCTGTTCATATACAATTCGAACATTTTGTTGGTTGGCAGAGTTTATGTTGACAGTAAAGTGTGTAGTGATCTTCTCCCACAAGGTTTTAGTTGGCCCTCTTGTCTATTTCCATAAGCATAGATTACCACTAGATTGCTATAGTGAGTGACAATATGCGTCACGGACTTTGTTCATATCCTCTTTGGTTAGTTTATGTTATCTCATTGAGTAAGAGAGGCTTAATTTTAGTACACTAAAAAAAGGGAAACTTGTGTACTACATTTAATAATATATGTTAAGGAAAAAAGCATGATTAGATCATCTGATCTCTTGCTTTCGTATGTAAATCACTACAGAGATGATGTATTTAGGTCTGAGATAGCAGCAGGAGTTAGTGAATGACGTTGTTTTGGATTTTTACTTGGGTTTAAGATGGTTCTTCTAGGTAATGAAAAGGACACTTTACAAAGTAGAGAGTGACATGGATTTCGCTTGTGATGTCTTTTTTTTCTCTTCTTGCATCAGCTTCCACTTGACTAAAGTGAATCACGTTTTAATGTGTAAGCATATCTTGTGGGCCTTACCATCCAATGATTTGCTTATCTTTCCGAGATTTTTCTATATTTATTTTGCTCCTTTATGTTGTTCTTCACTCACTGTAGCGTGTCCACTTCTTCTTTTTGGGGTAATTATTTTGTTGCTAACGATGTGAAGTCTAACAGCCATTTTAAAGTTTTAATTATTCGAAAACGAAAGCTCAATCTTTTAGCAGTGTTTGACATCATTTCTGCGGTTGAAAAGTCGCCTCTTTCGTATTTTGTAATCTAATGGGCGCTTCTTCTGAATTGGAAACAGCGGAGTACAGCTAAAGAACTTGAGATAACAATGAGAGCCATGGTCAGGTGTGTTTGCTTATGTCCTGTCATTGTTAGTCTTTTTATCAGCAAGTTGTTCTAATTCTTCTTATCTGATACTTACGTCTCATCGTTTTCACCAGTTTGGTGCACTTGCAGGTGACTAGTAAGGTGTAAAGAGTGGACCGGAAGTTTTAAGGAACCCCACAAAGAGAAAATCACTCGTCTCCCACAGAAGAGTGGACCGATAGTTTAGTCACTTTCATTTCACTATTTTGCAAACGGGAATTAGTATATACTTGGCTTCCTTTCTTATCTTATACATAATATCTCACTGCTTTATTCTCAAACTTAGGAGTATTATCATCTAGCCTAAAAAGGTAAAAAGAAAGTCGTCGGATATATATCTCGGATACTTAATTAAAATCAACCAAAATTCGACGACTTTAATCTTTTCTAATGCTAATATTATTCCTTGGTTGCAGTGGGGCAAAACTCTTTTGGAGCTTCTTGGGTTACTCAGCTTTCACTTCGGGCTGCTTCATTTACCTCAACTTCACTCGATGCAGTGCCATGTAAGCTATGAGCCGATAACCGACCAACATCACCCCCATAACAAACACATCTATCCATAAATTATTAAGTCCCATTGATTTGATTGCTGGAAAATCTCCAACTCTGCACCAGACTCCCTTTGAGCACTCGTAGTAGTCGTCATCAGTGTACTGAATACCCAAAAGCAGCTTGTAGCAGTAGTAGCTATAGCTTAGGTACTTGAGCCATACGATGAAGGGAGGGATTTGCTGCACGTAATACCCTCCAGCTATGAGAAACACGAGTGTGGTAACAGATGCTAACGTTGTGGCTTGTTTGATGTTCATGAGCAGAGCACCAAAGGCTAAGCCAAGACCTTGAGCAACAAGGACGGAATAGAGAACAACCAGTAGGGAGAGGATGAACGTTGTGGGGTCAGGTTTAAGTCCTCCCATCCAGTAAATAATGAATACAAAAGCAGTTGGAAGGGCAAGTTCTAAGGGCAGGTCCCCAACATTTCTAGCCATGAAATAGGAGGAGAGGCGGTACATTCCGGATGACCGCTCCTTGATTAGCATTCTTTTCTCTTGGGGAAATGTGAAAACCGCGTTGTATAGCGGGTAGAATCCCCAAAAAACTGAGAAGAAGAAGAGCAAGGCAGTCTGCATTGAGAATAAATGTAGAAGGATGGTTAGAACATTGATGTGTAGATTCACAGAAAGTCTGTTAGACACTTGAAGATGATTATTATCTTTATCACCAAGAAGAAGAGCTTTACCCTATCTTGGATGTGAGACTTTGGAGTATGCCACCATAGAAGGCCACCAAGAAAAGCGACACTGATGACTTGGAAAATCCTAAGTTTGTTGAAAGATTCAAATCTCCTCTCCCTGACCCCTCTTTGGAGCAATACGGTGAACTGGTACCACCAAGTTGTGCACCATTGTTCTGACTTGATATTTTTAGCTGCTCCAATTAAAGAACAGATTATTAGTGATGTAGAGGAGCAGTAGCAGAATAAAACAATAATGCATCAAAAAGAGAAATTTACCAGCAGCTTTGGTGTACTCCTTGTTATGGGAATCCGCATTGCAGAGCTCAGATTTCAGTTTAGTGGAAATGTTCTTCCCATAAGCTGAAATAAGGGTTTCTTTTACTGTCTTCTGTTCTTGTTCCGTGGTCTCCTTTTGAGTATCAGGTGGGATTCCTGCGGTTTTTGAATTTTGTGATCAGTTAAAAAGCTTCTTTTTTATCACATCTAGAAGCTTGAAGTGAAAGGTGGTTTACCGTTTGCAAGGTCAAGTAAAAGGTCAGCTGGATTAACTGTCATGGAAGTGGAGAATCCAACAGAACTGAAATATTCCACAGCAGAAGATGCAGGACCATAGTAGATGGGACTTCCTTCAGATAGCAAAACCACCTTGTCAAACATATGATATATGCGGCTGGATGGCTGATGAATGGTGGTAACGACTGTTCTTCCTCCAGAAGCCAGACGTTTGATTGTGGTGACGATGCGATGAGCAGTGGTCGAATCAAGACCTGAAGTGGGTTCATCAAGAAGAAGCAAGCTAGGATTGATAAGCATTTCTTGACCAATGCTAACCCTTTTTTTCTCCCCTCCTGATATTCCTCTGAACAGTGGTCCTCCTATCATGCTATTTGTACACCGATTCAATCCGAGTTCAGCGATAACTCTGTCCACATGCTCAGCCTTCTCGTCTCTGGTCAAGCTGCTTGGTAGCCGTAGAAGTGCAGTAAAGAAGAGAGTCTCCCAAACAGTTAGGTGAGGGTACAGGACATCATCCTGAGCAACAAACCCTGTTCTGCGTTTGATGCTGCCTGAGAAAGGCTGACCGTTGTACATGACTTGACCTGAGAAAGTTTTGGAGAGACGGCCTCCAAGAGCTGAGAGAAGAGTGGTTTTGCCACTTCCTGATGGACCTAACATGGCTAGAATTTCTCCTGGACAAACCATCCCAGTTATCCCATTCAGAATCGTTTTCTCTTTGCTGCTCCATGATCCCATACACTGACTTGTTTGCTCTATCTTAACCTTGTACACAACGTCCTCAAACTGTACAACCATAGAAGAACCAATAGAAAACTTCATTAGAGGAAGAAGAGAAAAGAATATGTGTGGTGAGATCTTTTGCAGGTAAAAACTCAAAGCTCAGCAGAAAATAAAAACAATGAAATAGAGAAAACTGGTCTTATTTTCTCTTTGTCTTTTTTTCTGGGCAGGAGGGAGAGATTTTGAGATAACACACCTTGAGAGTTATGGGGTACATGGCAGGTTGTGAAGCGACCGTGGGGAAGGCTAGTACAGACTTGCTCTGTGTTTCTGACAAATCTGTCAAGCCTTGTACCATTACTTCGCCATTCTCTTCAGGCCTTGGTGCTATGCAGTTCTGAGGCATGATGGATTCTGAACCAGTTTCTGTACTCGTACTCGTCTTTGTAGCTGTAGCTGCTGCTGCCGTTGTGATGCTCTTTTGGAAAAGTTCTTAAACCACAAAGGTAAGAAAGCTTAAAAGTTAAGTGCCTTTGGTAACTTTCTTCTTGATATCCCTCAATGGGAAACCATGTGAGCACATGAATATATATAGTAGTGTGGAAAACACCTTCACACACTTAAATGACTCCTGTGTATTGCAAGAACAGAAAAGAAGAAGAGAGAGACAGAAGAAGAAAGAAAAAAAAAAAACTTTCTTTACGATGTTGGCCGATCAATCGTCTATGGTGGGTGTCCACCTTCCCTCTCTCTTTGCTTAATTTATTCTAAAGCTAATTCCTTTACCAAATATTTATACCTATCTCTTACTTTGTTCCATTTTATCAGAATCTTTCCTCTAGTTCCTTTTTTTTTTTTTTTTTTTATCTTGAGTTGATTAAACAAAGCACCCTCTTGAGTCTTGACTCATTTAGATTCCATAATACATTGGACTGTCGCTTTACGCAATTGAAAATTCATCATCTGTTGTTAGGTTCTTCAAAGCTCTTAACCGTTTGATGTGATTGCAGATTATACAAGTGGCACGGTGACATGGTCTTCAGCAAAAGCTCAAAGCATAAGTATTAGATGCCAACATGCTTAACCTATTCGACTTGGTAACTTCTTGAACTACCTTCTTTCACACATATGATTTACATTTGCATATAACAAAAAGTGGGAATGAGAAAAAGAAGAGACTTTGCGGCTTTTGCATAATACATGACCAATAATTATGCTCTCCACCATTTTCCCGAACTCAAAAAAACTGCCTATTATCACAACCAATCCAAGTGGGAAGATCCTCTAAATCTTCAAAAAGAGTAAAATATATTAGAAATTTCACAATTAATATTATGTTGGCTTATATTGTATAAGATATAATCTCACATGGCATCTCATATCATTTGCTATATGTTTGCATTATCAAAGCTTTCATGTGCTGGTGTTGTCTGCATGTGAAACACTTTTGTTACCTTAAGAAATCATTTTCTTCTCAAAACAGCATATCATATGAATAGTAAAACTAGATCTGGTGATCTGATCATAGATACCCTGCCTTCGTTTATCTATATGCAAAGAACCCAAAATTGTCGTTGAGAAATTGCACATCGCAACGACAATTTTGTGATTCTTACGGTGTCTCATGTCTTTGTTTTTGTGTCATATCTTGTAGGATTACATACCACACATGAAAAAGCTGCAGCACGCCCGCGATACAAAACCAACCATATCAATGAAAGGTTATATTCTTGTGATTAGCCTGAGAGAATCTGCTGTACCAATATATTCTTATGTAACCATTAGAGATTTTATATAATTTATGCGATAACTCGGATTTGAAAACATATATGTCTAATCCGGCCACGCCTAAATCAGATAGTTGAAATATATGTGGATGGAGACATATTAGAATGATTAGGCTTAGCCTCTAGTGAATTGTCCATCATCTAAATCAAAAGACAAGAGTATCTTCGCACGTTGTTCGATCTGGTTGCTATATTAGCCAAATGAGATACATTTTTAGACACAAGTTGACACCATAAGCATCTTTTTCAATGTCACATTTACTTATTATCAATTCTCTGTTTCTTTTTTCTACAGTCGTTTGTTGACTCAGAAGTCTAAACTCTATGATGCTCTAGATACAGAGACGCTATTAGGGTAACACAGCTAAAGGGCATATACAGTATTGTCCCTCCGAACACAATTTTTTTTAAAAAAATTATATAGAGAATAATAAAAGACAATGAATAATAAAAGATTTTATGCGAGTCTTTAATACGNGCAACGATCATTTCCTGGAAAAAAAAAAAAAAAAAAAAAAAAAACAATCGATAAAACATTGTGCTATGATCAAACATTACAAAAGTATTAACTAAAAAAAGATAGTTGTGATTCATAATTTTTTTTTTCACGAAATGTTAATTAAAAAGATTCATTTTATTATCAGTATATATTTCTGGAACTTAAGTTTTCTGTAAAATTGGGGTTTTAAATTCTCTATGATATTTTGAAGTATTTTTGGTCTGAAACTATAGCTTGTTATTTAATTTTTGTAGTTACTTAACACTATCTACTATATCATTATTTGTAATCATTTATGACTTCTTCATTATTAAAGAAAAAAATATGATTAGTAAAAGATATTTAGATCAATGTTATGTATCAATATATTATTTTGGATTTAAATGGTAAGTATTTAAAAATAAGTGGAATACTTTGCATGAAAATAAGATGAGTGGAAAAGGGATGGTAGCAGAATATTGTTGCTGCACTCATTTTTCTTGAAAATATTTGAAGAAACTTTTTCAAATAAAAAAAAAACGTTGAAGAAACATATTCTTCTAGTTTTGATAATTAACTTGTTATTTTCAATTGAATGAGTGGGTTTTTTTCCCATTTGTTTCATAACAAAGGTGAAAGTTCAGAATAATATGCATAATTTAAGCTATTTTATTTCTCTAATTATACAACTAATTGCCTACTTGCACCCTTTAGTTTTACAATTAAGCAATGTGAAGAAGGACAATAAATTTGGAATTAAGTAGACTAATAATAGATTCACACCTCTTGTGTATGTTGAGAAACTTGAACAGAAAAGTAAAAAAGTAAAAATAAACATAAACTTAAAAAAGAGAGGATATGATTCTTCAAATAGTGCCTTCTAGGCCACTGAATACTAGACCCAACACATAGAACAATAGGGCATGTGGAGCTATATTGTAAGTCTTCCTTTTTACTAATTGCAGTAAAATTAGAATATTTATATAACACATTCCTTCTTGTTTATTCTCTTGTATATAAAAAATGCATTCTGATATTCTCCATGTTTGTGCATTATTTATCTCTTGGCCTTTTATATATGAAATGACCTTAAATTACTAATAGTCTACAAACCTAATTAAAATATAATACATTTTTTGTTATTCTATTGTCTCTTGTCTTTTCAGCTGAGGTTGAAGTTATATTTAACTTTGGTAGGGAAATAATACTTAGGTCAAGAGTAATAATACTATAGAATAAACTAGTTTAAGATACACTGACTGCATTTAGAGATGTCGCGTTGCGTTTACGAGCATTGAGAATTTTTTTCCTTTTTTTTTGTTATATTATAACTCCATGAGAATTATTCCATTATCCACATTAAAATATAATATCTGTGAAGATTGAGAATTTAGAAAAATTGAAAAGTAAAGGGATTTACTTATAAGGGTATAAATTGATCGATGGTCAAGAATACGATCCTCCTAATCTTAATTCTCCGATATAAAATTCGGATTCTATGATTTCCTACCTCCTAATCTTAATTCTCCGATATAAAATTCGGATTCTATTATTTCCTATATGTGATGACACAGTGTGACACACTCTTTGAGTTGCGCATCCCAATTGCTTATAACTCTCCTTGAATGCGAATAGACAATATTTTATCTTAATAAAATAGGATGATGGAATTTTAATTTTATATTTTCATTGTCAAAGTTGAAAGCAACTAAACTAGTTCACATTATGGGACATGGTATTTTCTTGATAATTCATTGTATGGATTGAAGTAGGCTCCAAAATATTTTTATGTTAATCTTGCGAAAAAATAATTTGACTTCATATTATTATGAGGAATTGGTCTTTATTTTTTCATATGTTTGGAAGAGGCCAGGTTCAAATTTATATATTTGTGTATGTTGATAGTCTTATTATCACGAATAGCTCATCAGGGACTTTTCACAATTAAACTACTTTATTTATATATATGAAATTGTGAATCTTTCAAATGACCTTCAAAACATTATATAAAGTTTCATCTAAAATTTTGTATGTACGAACATTTTTTTTTTTTTTTTTTTTTTTGCGTGGATAAATAGTGATACATATAGTCAAGATCAGAGAAACATAATATATAACTTAGATATATATCAGAATCTGTAATTCCAAAAATTAAATTATAAACTGTACAAAAAAAAGTCGTTAAATCCACTGAAGATCTCAACCCACAAAAAGAAAAATACATAGACAAAGGAAACAAAAAAAAAAAAAACAAAAAATCCATGTAATATAGACAAAGGTAAACAAATACTCTTAAAACTTAAAAGGTAAAAATGAAACTGTTCATATTTAATAATTGCACATTAGGCAAGAAAAAAAAAAGTCAAGTTCTAAAAAAATAAAAAGAAAAGCTGAAAAAAGCTGAGGACTCCTGAATTCAAAACCTATAGAGCTAAAGCTAATTGATGAGTTTTAAGAATATTGGGTTTAATTATTTTTATAAAGCTATACAATTGTTTCCAAATATAAACATTTCTGTGTAAATCTTCTTTACTGTCTCTCTCTGAATCCGTACATTCCCTTTCACTGTCCAAACTCCAAAGATTAAACCCTAGTCTCAAAAAATTATATTCGAACTTCTACACAAGATTGTATGTTTGAATAAAATATTGTAATATACTTTCAAATTATAAATATTGTTTGTTTTCTTTTCGTTTAAGAAAATCTTAGTGAAAGAGACTTTTCCTTTCACTTTCAACTTCATTTGAATTATTAAAAAAAAAAAAAAAAACATTTCGTATTTCCCATACAAATTAATATATAATACTTTTTCCCGAATCCTCAAAATGAGATACCACCACTATGAAATTTTCAATATATAATTTGCTATAGGACATAATTTATTATTTTAATAAATAGCATATTCGGTTCCACAAATATAAAAAACTCACTAGAACATAATTTTAATTATAATACTACACACGGCTAAATAATGATTCTCGAAGTATCATAATTTGTTTAGATTTTAGAGTTTGGTATTGAGCGCTTTATAGTTTTATAGGTTGATTTTAAGTTAATAGATAATATAAAGAAAAGAGCATCTAATTATCTTCACAGACTATTCAATACGCAGTACATATATACGTATGTAATATGTAATATATATAGACATATATATCTGTCTTCATGTAACATTTTATATATTTTGTCGACAAGAGAAAATATTTATATATGTAATAATATTTAGTAATTGAGATCTTTTTAGGGCATAAACTATAAGTGGAACTAACCAATTCTCGTTGGTTCAGGTGGTAAAGGAGTCTCAGCTGGGATCTCCGCCACCTGGGTTCGATTCGCATTGGCCACCTAGCCGTGCCATTAACCTGGAATAAGTGGAACTAGATGGTAGACAGTCTTCGCCTTTTTCTTTCTCTTCTTTTCAAATTTTTGTTCAAGTTTTATTTTTACGAAAAATAATATAAATATATATTGAGTATTATAATCATTTCTTTGGTCGAAATCTTTGGTGCGCATCCTCTACTAGGGCACCTCCTTTAGTCCTTTTGGCCCAACTTGCTTATATTATAATTACATATCAAGATTACAATATATACATAAATTTATTTTGATATGATTCTGTGGATTTAAAATATTAATTTTATTATATACAATTATAACTTTACAAGTATGCGCACCTATTATCATTGGTCTAATCGTATTTCAATCTCAGAATCAAATATGAAACAAATGTAGAAGTATAAATAGTTGTAATAATAATTTTTAGTTGTATTAAGAAAAAAAGAAAAAAAAACAGTAACTAAACTTAAAACCAAAATGATAGTACAAGACCGATGTTTAAAATGTGGAAGTGGTAAGAAAATGTCATTTAGTGAGTTTGAATATTAGTTCGGAAGTCGACACGTGTCACGCACTCTGAGACTCTAGTGGTGGGTGCTTTTGTTCTCATGTCAGGTCCTCCTAGCTTGATTACGTTTTTAAGTTTTTTAATTAAATCTTTTGTATTATCTCTTTCAAATAATGGGTAGATGTGACCCAGCCACTAATTACATTTGATTCCATTAACGCAAAAAATTTGTTTTTATTTGTTCATCAACTCTAGAAAGTGAAAAAAGTATTTAGGACGAAGTAAACATAAGAAAACACACAATTAGATTTAGATTAGTGGTTGCCCATGCCATGACTAGCTCCATTTTACTATAAGACTTAAGACCATTGTAAAAAATATATAAATAGTCAAATCAAATTATAAAGTTATCCACATGCCCCCCCATATTGTTTGTAGAATTATTAAGAAACATGAGATTTGCCATTACTAATGTTGTCTTATGGTTTTTATAATGATAACAAGAAAACATTGTCTCATAGTATATATATATAGAAATCGCTAACTAAGAAGAGTAGACTTGTGATCCATTTTCTTATGATCGGATCTAATTTTTCATGGTTTCTATAATAAAATTTGTAAGACTTAGATTATATCTTCAAACATGTGCATTAGATTTGAATTCAGTAATTAACCAGATCTAATCATTTAGATCACCACGAACTATTAGCACAACCGGAAAAATATACTGAAATTGAAATTTAGGGAGAAAACCATATTCAATGTATTGATTTCCGATTGGAAGAAAATATAGATTTCAACCCAAAATCTTAGTACAAATTAAAAAAAATAATTATAATCACTTTGTTGTGATTTGGATTTAACAGATAAATGTAGAATGTTATAGATTGTAAATTTGTAAGTAAAATAATCATGTGGCCGGTATCCCAAACTAGATCATGTTCATGTTCTTTCAATTTTTAAGATATTTTTCTACCGACCAGTTTTATTACGTAGATGTTGTTAAAATTTTATATGTGTAATATATCGTATTCATGGACCAATAGCTTGTTCATCGCAAGGACACGTGAAAGAATCTATATAGATCGTCGGTTGATGTAACTTTGTGTGATTCTTAATTTAATTCTAGTTAACTCTGACTAATGTATTCATTCATTTATAGCACTTTTTGAAAAATGACTAAATGTGATGATGCTTTGAATTTGATCGTTATGTGTTGATGCTTTGAATCCTATTGCATGTTGTGTGCTATGGCTAGCACATGATCACTTTCACTGTTCCGATCAGCTGAGTCGTCCGAGGTAGTTTTCTTAAAATATAGAATTTCTTTTTATGGTCTAGAATATATATTTTTATAATCAAAATCCAAAACGAAAATTAGGAATTGGTTTACAAAGTGAAATTAGAAAAAAAAAAAAAAATCGTTAAATTGGAACCCACTAAACCGTAATCCTTAGCAATACATGAAGTTATCTTCAATTCCACCATTGTCTTAAATTCAGATGAACGAATTGAATTAGTCGTCGATATCGAATTGTGTCTTCAATCTAATGTTTTGGAGAATTTTGAAATGATTAACATATCCTCAATTCCACAATCGTCTCAAATTTGATGGGTGGATTGACTCAGTTGTCAGTATTGAATTATGTCTTCAATTTAATTTCTAGACGATTTTGAAATGATTATAACATATCCTCAAAGATGAGGAAATCCAGCATAATCTCCACCTAAAACTGTTAGATCCAGCGTTCCAAAGACCGCTACATACCAACACTAGTTAGTGACTAACTAAACTAACTGGTTATTTTTGTATGAATGATAACATGTGTTGAAATAATATAATATATCGTTTTTATAGTTATCAATCGTTAAAACGATAACTAGTGATAGCAAAATATATACGTAACAGAGTATAATTTGTGAGTATCATTAATATTCATGACACCTTATAAAATATTTATTAGTATTTTGTATTCTATATACCAAACGATTGAGTGCACCTTGGTGATGCTGTCGACCATACATATAATTTCAGTAAAACTTTCGTACAGATATTGGGTGTGATTGGTAACCTCAAACGAGGTTCGTTTGCAAACGAACTTCGTTTGGTTACCAATCAACACTTCGTTTGAAACTTCGTTTGAAACTTCGTTTGTAACTTCGTTTGAAAACTTCGTTTGCAAACGGAGAAAAACTTCGTTTGTAACGTCGTTTCCAAACGAAGGTTTTTAAAGTCGTTTGGCAAACGAACTTCGTTTGGACTTAGCGGTTGAGAAATAAAATCATATATAAAAATTTATTTATAAATGAAAACTATAAATAGGTACAATTTATTTACGTATATAACTAAATTCAAC
>OVAF01001897.1:0-18649 GCA_900406245.1 Odontarrhena argentea | reverse complement strand
GACAAAAAATACCCGAACCCGAATAGTAAATATCCGAACCCGACCCGAGTATCCGAACGCCCAGGACTAAAGTGATATATTGTATACATGGCTATCTTATACTAGTACGTACCTACTATTTATTAATGTCTACAGTTTTTAAATTTCTTTTTAAAAAACTCTTATTGAAATTTATGGAAACTATAAAATAATGATCATGTCATTTCGTAGATTTTCTTGATTAGTTTGTTTGCATAATAATCTCAAATCGGATATAAATGAAGATTTTTTGTTTTGTTTGTAGTTGGATGTATGGTAGCTTTCCATCTTTGAATGTCTTTTTGGCGATCTTAAAAGTTATTATATTTGTTTATATAAAAATCTAAGACCATAATTTATAAAGTCTTTACCAATCGGCAGATGATGAGCGTAAATTTTGGACCATCACATAAAATTACTTATGATTCTTTTTGTTCAAAACAAGGGCTCCGGCTCCGGCTCCGGATCCGGAAGGGCTAGGTGCAAACTCTAAAGGGGTTACAATAGATTTGCATATGTGTGATAAGAAGTCACAACCTAATACGGTCAGCCGCCGATATTGAAGTAGAAGAAATTAAATGCTACTTTCTATATATATATATAGATTTATGAAGTTTAATAAACCCAAAGAAGATAGATAGATTGTTCATATAGGAAGGGGAAATTAAAAAAAAAAGTGTAGAAGTTATATAATTGGGTTTACGTACTAGATCTAGTAGTGAAAGGAACACAAGTAGAAATCCAAAAAAAGCACATGTGAATTTGGCATATTAATATTATAATTAGAAAACCCTTTTTGAGAGGAATTGATATCCATCGTTAGATGATGAGATTAGATCTTGATTAAAGGCATAATTAAGTAAAAACAACATGATCTGTCATCCATAATAATAATTCAAAGTTGCCCACGTCAGGGTAGGTGAGGTCACGTAGCCTACGTCACGTTGCCTCTTCCGTTTTCTACGCCCGTTTCTTCGGCCTTCAATCTCCTCAGGTGCTCGTTTCATTTTGAACCTGGGCGGCCCATTTTCACTCCCACCCATGTGTTCAGAGCCAATTTTAGAAGGCTGTAATTTAAAAAAAAAAAAAAAAAAAAAAAGATAACATCTACATCACTAATGTAAAATTATTTTTACATTTGCCGAAAATTATTTTTAAAATAATAGATTGCAACCATATATTTGATTTGTTTGATCGGCCACCACTGGATGTGCTACCTATTTAGTCTGATCGAGTTTCTTGATTGAGTTTTATGTTTATAAGGGATATTCATTGATTGCATTAAGAGATGGAAACCCGAAAGAGAAGATGCAAAGAAATGCAAGTAAGAGATCCAAACCAAAAAAAAAAAAAGTCATGATTCTAAGAAATGAGTTTAGAGGGACTTGATAATTAATAGAGTTGTTGGTTAAGTGAAGTCAACTAGTAATACATACACACAAGACACTAGTTGGGTTTTGTCTTTTTGAAAGGGGCCCACTCATAAATCCGCACATTTTCCTAATTCGAATTACCGGATATTAGTTTAGTATTATATATCCACCCGATGTAGAAGTTAATGATAACGAGTTGTATAGTAAAAAACTAAAAATAATAGGAAACTTCGCAACAGCAACATCATCATCTCATCTACCTATAAATGCACAAGAGACCCAATCTCCCACTTCCTAATCATCTCAACCCAAACTAACCCAGAAGCAGAAGATGAAATCTTGCCAACAGAAGGCTATGGAGACTCTGCTTCACGGCCATGGGTGTGCCAACGAGCTCCAGCGCATCATGGAGTCAGAGTCTTCCATGGACCGCGAGGATTTGGCCCAGTCCGTCCTCCACTGCTTCTCGGATGCTCTCTCCATCTTGATTGATACCAATCATGATGACTACCAATCCACTAATTCCTCTCCTCAGGACTCTTCCCCTGTTCTTGAGAGCACTCGCAAATCACCCCACAAGAGGGGAAGGTATGTATCAATCTCACTTGCAATCAATTATATATAAACTTAATTTCAAGAATGTTGCTCATCATGAGCTTGGTGGTCGCAGAAAATCATCATTGGCGGAGAGCTCAGACTACCGCAGACACGAATCTGCAAACCCGATCTACCACGACGGCGCTCTTTGGAGGAAATACGGACAAAAGCAGATCAAAGAATCTCATCACCAAAGGTAAATCTCACATTGAATCATGCTCTTTACTAAGAAAGAAAGAGAACTAATTGATAAAAATGACAGGAGTTACTACAAGTGCGCCTACTCAAAGGACCAGAACTGTGAAGCAAAGAAGCAGGTTCAAATGATCCAACAGAACCCTCCTTTGTACTCAACCACTTACTTCGGCCGCCACACTTGCCAGCTTCACCAAGCTTATGCAAATTTCCCCATTGACACTTGCGACACCGACGATCACCAGGGATCCCACATGATCCGGTTTGATCTTCCCAGCACCAGCTTCTCCTCCCCCGCCACTCAAGATCACACCAAAGTTGAGTACATGACACCTGAGAACCCAGAAGACTACTTGATGTCCTCTGAGGTTGCCCACGCCGTGGAGGCTTTCGGGTTCAACCCTTCATCTGACTTCTCATGACCATATGCCCCCTTCTAGCATCACACATTAGCTTCTTTAAGTATAATATGTTTGTGTTACTTTTTTGTTTATACATACATCTCTAAGTGCTTGCGTAAGCCTATATGTTTCAATCTTAGGCTACTTGAAGCTTTTGCTTTGAGTTATATATATCAACTCTAATAATGAGACACCAAGGTTGTACTATTCCCACCTTTCTTTTTCCATCGTTTTGTGAGAAAAGAGGGTGATATGACTTGCTGGATCTCGTACCCAATGTTGGATTCCAAGTATACATCAATTCTGTTTGAGTTAGGGTTCTTACTCATGCGTCATAATTTCCTCTGACCACCGTTGCTACCAGTTTAAGAAAACATAAAGCTTGCCCAAGTTTGTGTTTAGCACAATTTTCAAGTTATACGTGTTCCACTGTATATGAGAATGTTTTCACTCACTTCTGTCTTAATAATACTCTCTTTATATCACAATATATTTCGAGTTGTATCTTCTGTGCTGCGGAGAATGAGAAAGTGGGGCACCCCTATGTATTCTTTGATTGCTCTTATTCAACTGGTGTTTGGGGCTTGCTTGGTCACAAGTATACAACCGAATGGTTTTCTCTGGTGCGGATGATCTGGTGATGGGCAAGATAAACTCTTCACTATATATTCTGTTTCGTTATGAGTTCCAAGCCTTAATCCATCTCGTATATATGGAGGGAATTAAAGCAATAGAAAAGAGACATATATGGTTAAGCTTCTATGTCTTCCTCTAGGCTCTCTAGCTACTTTAATTGATCTCACTCTGTCATATTCAAAATCATTTATGCTTGGAAGCGTGATGCAAAGATGGAGAATGCTTTGGTTAAGTGGTTTTGAACAAAAAGACGATTAAATATATTTTTCTCTCTCTATAATCATGTGCCCTCTCTCTAAACATCGATCTTCTTCTGAAAGTTTCCTCAGATCTCAGTTTTTTTATGGCCAGTATCCGGCAAACCTATTTGCCGGTACTGTGCTTTTTGTTCAGCTTTGATTGTCTTTCACATGTTTATGTATTTTGCGTTGATCCGAATCTCTCGATCATCTACTCCAGATCTGCTGGTCAAAGATCCCAATCCTCCATATCTGATGGGAAGAGTTTCAAATATTTCAGATCTAGTCAAATACCCATAGATCTAGCCCTTGGTTCATCTACAAAGGATGTGTGTTTGTCTGAAATCAAGGATGATGGATTTGACAAGGTCCGATCGGTGGTGAAGGAGTCTGTGGCCCTAGAGAATCGTGCAACTGAGCTTCATTTAGGAAGGGACAATCAAAGAGTCCACACGTGTGATTGTTGTTCAAAAATAACACACGTGTATGGTCTTTTGTCTATACATCCTCTAAGTCTGGTTTGTATAGTTTGTGTAACAATTGTTGGCTTCTTTATATTAGTTAGTAGGTTTGTGATTTCGGTAGGGTGCGTTATCCACGAGACTATCCCAAGGCGGCTCTCTATCGTTATGATGGGATCTTGTTAGGCTTTTCCCATTTGTCGGGATTCTACTTCCTCTCTGTTTGAGAGGATTTTCTTTTCTCTGTTGGGGACTTCTCTCCACCTAGTGTGGTTGTTTCTTAACCCTTGTTTTTGGGTGTATGTGTGATCCGTGTGGGTTTGTTACCCCTAACTACGGATTTGTATTTGCCCATAAGTGGGTTGTATGCATCTCTTGATGGGTCACTCCTTTAATTAATACAAAGCTTTCCGACAAAAAAAAAAAAAATAAGTGGTTTTGAACTCGTGGAACTAGCTTCTCTTCGATCTCTTTACCTTGAAAACTATTGCTGTAATCTAGGTTTTTTTTAATTTGCAAAACGTACAGTTAGGGGTTTGTAAAACAATTTTTCATTTGAATAAATTTAACATGTTCAAAGAAAAATGTTTAAGGATATTACACACAAATTAAGAATACATTAAATAATTATAATTTGTAAACTAGATCATTATCAGTCAACTATTTTAAATTTTAGTAAAACTCAATCGATAGTAAATCAATATTAAAAATACAAATTGTCACATCAAATAACAAAATACATTAAGTTTTACATTTTCAACTAAAAAATTCCCTAAACTTTGTATATAATCAGAGATATTTGATCACCTAATTTTATGTCATAATAATAATAGATATGTGTGTGAGATAACAAAAAGTCACACTAAGACCGGACTCCCTCATCATGCGAATCCGATCATTTATTCAAAGTTCCAACAGCAACGAGGGTCAAAAAGTGGTGAGACAAGAAATGGGTGGTCAGGTCAATGAACTTGCTATCGAAGCAGATGGGAAAGACAAAGAGACCTTCTTGACCCTTGTGCCCTAAGCACCCACTAACTCAATTATATTTAATCTTAATCATATATAATCTGAAGAAAAACAAACTATAATATTCCCTTTTGGGTTGGATGACTTGTTTGTAGTTCTTTCATTTCCTTGAGCCAAGAATATAGGTCTCTAACGTGTACCTTATTAAAAAATGATTCAAAAATCGATAATGCATCTCATTTAAAAAAAAAAAAAAAAATCATTAACATTTCATGGTCCCCCTATACCTTTTCTTTATTTTGTTAATTGTGAGCTTATATCAGTATGTATGATGAAATATAAAAACGGATAATTAAGATTATCCTAATCAAGTACCCAACCCATAGATAGATAGATGCTGTTTAAACTCTAGCTAGTAAACAATGCTATAATGACGAATACTGTTTGGTACTACCCTTAATCATTCACTATATATATATATATATATGCATGATTCATCCCACAACTAATTTTTAAGCATACACATAAATTAAATTTTTCATAGGTTTTATTATAAAAGTGTAGGTGGGAGAGATTAATCAGTAAGTGGAGACGAATCTTTCTCTTAAAAATATATGTGCGTGAGCGATTGTTTTTCCAGGCGTTGGAATGCCCAACATCATGCCTATGTATGCATGTCAATGTATGCATGTCAATGTGCACATGTACGTGCATATTATGTAGAAAGGGACATTATTTACATATACTATATATATATGTATATAAGTGACCCTGTGTACTTGAAGAAAATCTCAAACTAATTAGGTCTTGGTAGTGCAGGTCATAATCTAGGGTTAAATTTCATGTTATAAACGTGGAATTCATTTTCAACAATTATATATTGGTAACTGTATGTTGGGTGTAAATTTCCAATAAGTATTATTAAAGATATTATTAGTAGATGACTCCAGAGACTTAGGTTAACAATAGGTGATGAGACTGAAAGCAACGTACGTGTGGACAAATAGTCAAGTGTAAACACACTCCAACATTCACACTTTGTTCTATTTTTCTTGGTCAAAATCCTCTCCACTTTCCTCCCTACCTCTTAATTCGGTCAGCGTATCCTAAAATTACTGACTGAAATAGCTTAGAGAGAGCCTTAATATCTTTCCGTTATAAACATGTCAAAATTCAAATTAGTTCATTTGTTCCATCTCCATAGCTTATGGTGCCTTAGCTTGATATATTTACTATAGTATAATTCCTCATTTGAATATTTACAAGTATAAGAACCATGCTTGGTTTTGCAAATTGCTTTGCCTTGAAAAAATAAATGATTGATACTTTAATTTTTGGATATTTGAGAAAATAAAATTCAATATTTGTAGATACTTCATTCAAAACCTTTCAAAATGTTTTCTTAAGAAAATTTATATATTTTTTTTGAACCAATATATAGAAAAGAAAAGAAATAATCCATGATTTTTTTTATGAAAAACAGAAAAAAATGAAAATGTAAAATAGTTGAAAGCCAAAAACTATGTTTCTTATTTAAAATAATATTGATTAACAACATATTTCACTAAAAACTCTATCATAAGAAATAGGATTTTTTATCAAAAAGTAAAAAATTCTAGAAAGTCATTGGTTGCTCTATGAATGAAATGACGACAAACTTATAGATTATAAACTGATTCATAAAAGTAATAACGGGTCTTGGTCCCTGATCATAAAATAAAAGATTATTATGAAACTAGAAATATAAAATTTATATTTGATAGGATAAAAAACATCATGACATAAACTAAGATTTATCGTCTGTGCTAGTACCTCTATGTTTGGGTTCCTGAAGTGTCATAAGAAAAAACATCATGACATAATGGACATGAATTATGTTGGATCCAGGGCCGGATATGAGATTATGGAGGCTCGAGGAAAAAAAAAAAAATGGGGGCCCTCAATTTATATTATAAATAAACATAATTTTAATTAATTTTTTAAAATATCCAAAAATAATTGATAAAACATAAATTCTCCAAAGTAAACCATAAAAAAAAATATCATCAAACGAAGTAACGAACATTATAAAGTTCATAAAAAATATATTTTTGAAAAATCATCATTTTCGAATTTTTTCCTGCAAAATCATCCTTCAAACTTTGATAATCGAGCTTTGCAACCATGATTCTCAATTAATTTTGTTCTTAAAAAAAAAAAACTTGATAAGGAAAAAAATATTTGGGGGCCTAAAATTTTGGAAAAAAAATAGGGGCCAAGTGATTTCACTCACCTTCCTATGCTCAGCTCCGGCCCTGGTTGGATCATTAAGGGAAATATGGTCTAATAAAGCCAATGGGTCAAGCTGGAGCCCATACTTTTGATAAAAACGGGTTCGTATTAATAATTATTAGTGGTAAAGGGCATTTTTCAATTTAGTTGGGCTAAATACCAAGAAAAGGTGTAGATGAGAGAGTAATAAGCTATTTTTTAATGGGCTGCACTCAAAGCAATAGAAGCGGAAGATATATGTATCTTGTTCAGGTTCAGTGGTGGGAGTCTGTTTTGACAGTTTCAAATTCACCCAAGGAAAAGCCAAAAATAGAATAAGCTGAAACATTATCAGTAACCCATTTTTAGTAATCAACTTATCGAGCGATGGTGAGGCCGGAGAATGTATGGCTAGCTGTGCTAGGATGGGTGATGGTGTGGTGTGGCAAGTGCATGGGAAAGTTCGTGGTGGAGAAGAACAACCTCCGAGTGACTTCGCCTGAGTCCATTAGAGGAGTCTACGAATGCGCCCTCGCTAACTTCGGCATCCCTCAGTATGGAGGAAGCATGTCCGGTGCGGTGGTTTACCCCAAAACTAACCAGAAAGGTTGCAAGAACTTCCAAGATTTTGAAATCTCCTTCAGATCCAGAACCGCTGGATTGCCTACTTTCGTTCTCGTTGATCGAGGAGGTCCCAACTTCCCTTTCTCTTGTTTGATTGTTTCCTTAACATGACTAGCTTGTTGAGCAAGGCATCTAACGAAATGGTGATCTGTCCCAGATTGTTACTTCACCCTCAAGGCTTGGAACGCACAAAGAGCTGGTGCCGCTACCATCTTGGTGGCGGATAACAGGCCTGAGCCCCTCATCACCATGGACGCCCCTGAGGACGAGACCTCAGACGCAGATTACCTTCAGAACATCACCATTCCCGCTGCCCTGCTCAGCAGATCTCTTGGTATTGCCATCAAAACCTCTATAGCTCACGGTGAGCCCGTTCACATCAGTCTTGATTGGCGGGAGGCTCTTCCCCACCCTAACGACCGAGTGGCCTACGAGCTATGGACCAACAGCAATGACGAATGCGGACCCAAATGTGATGGCCAAATCAACTTTCTTAAGAGGTTCAAAGGAGCAGCCCAGATTCTTGAGAAAGGAGGCTACACTCGTTTCACTCCCCACTACATCACCTGGTACTCTCCTCTGTTTCTAACGTACTAACTTTTCGAAACAGAGTTTTGAATGTTGAAAATACATACATTTATATGTAGGTACTGTCCTGAAGCGTTTTTGGCAAGTAGACAATGTAAATCACAATGTATCAACGGAGGGAGATACTGCGCGCCAGACCCCGAGCAAGATTTCTCCAGAGGTTACGATGGGAGAGACGTGATTGTTCAGAATTTACGCCAAGCTTGCTTCTACAGAGTCAGTAATGAAAGTGGAAAGCCTTGGCTTTGGTGGGATTATGTCACCGACTTCGCCATTCGTTGTCCCATGAAAGCCGAGAAGTATAACAAAAAGTGTGCCGATCAAGTCATTACTTCTCTTGGTAAATCCAATATCTTGGCATGCCTGATGCCTCTCCCCGTAAATTCTTATTTTCTGCTTTTCTCTTCCTCGAGCAGGAGTTGATGTGAACAAGGTAGACAAATGCATCGGAGACATCGAAGCAAATGTTGAGAATCCTGTTCTTAAAGATGAACAAGAAGCACAAGTTAGCATTATTTCTTTCTCTTTGTAGACATGTAGGAATCTTAGATATATTAAAGTCCAAAGCTCTCAGTTGATTGCTAATTGTGTTAGGTTGGGAAAGGCTCGCGCGGAGATGTGACAATACTACCAACTATTGTGATAAACAATAGACAATACAGAGGTCAGAAGCATGCAGAGTCTTCATTCTCCTGTCATACTTATTCTTTACAATAAATTAAATCTCTCTGATATATGATTACCACAGGGAAGTTGCAGAGATCGGCGGTGCTTAAGGCCCTTTGCTCAGGGTTTCGTGAGACGACTGAGCCACCTATCTGTTTAACGGAAGGTCCTCTCTACTTAATTTACATTTGTCCTTTATTTCACTAGTTTTAACGCACACATATATATATATATATATATATATGGCTTCGGGTTGTGTGTTTGGACAGACATAGAAACCAATGAGTGTTTACACAACAATGGAGGGTGTTGGGAGGATAAGACAACCAATATTACAGCTTGTAGGGTATGGAAAAATCCAACAAATCATTTAAAAAAATTGCAGTTATGTTACATATATGAAGATTTTGCCTTAATAGGATTTCAAGCATTAATATTGTAATGGTGCAGGACACTTTCAGAGGAAGAGTATGTCAATGTCCCATTGTTCAAGGTGTCAAGTTTTTGGGCGATGGTTACACACATTGTGAAGGTAAAAAAAAAAAAACTTAACTATATGCTATGATTCCTAAGTGATATATAAGCTTCACATGTTTAAATTTGAACAATGCAGCTTCGGGGGCATTGCGTTGTGGAATAAACAATGGGGGTTGCTGGAAAAAAAGCCAAATGGGAAGAACATATTCGGCTTGTCGTGTAATCTGACATAACTACCTTTCATCCTCTGTTTTGACATTTTCATGAATTAGAAAGATCAACTCTATGCTTTCTTTTGTTGTTGTTAGGATGATCATTCGAAAGGCTGCAAATGTCCTCCAGGATTCAAGGGAGATGGGCTAAAAAACTGTGAAGGTGCTAGAATAAACTATGAATCTACATAAGACTTATAAATCAAACTAAAACCAGACATGTTGTTGTGTATTATAATTGTAGATGTGAACGAGTGTGAGGAGAAAACAGCGTGTCAGTGTCGCGGCTGCAAATGCAAGAACACATGGGGAAGCTATGAGTGTAGTTGCAGCGGAAGCTTGCTTTATATAAGAGAGCATGACATTTGCATAAGTATATCTATGCATCATTCCGCATATTTTTTTGGAACAGATCATGTCAAGATAGAGATTAAACTGAATTAATTGTGTTGCAGGCAAGGATGCAAGAGGAGATGTAAGTTGGGGGGTGATATGGATTATAATAATGGGATTGAGTGCAGCTGCTTTGGGAGCTTACACCGTTTACAAATACAGAATCCGGGTATACATACATCTATGCTTCTCAGATTATTATAATGAGCATACTTGTTCGATGTTGATTGATTGTGGGGTATGTGTTGTGGTGTTTGTAGACATATATGGACTCAGAGATACGAGCGATAATGGCGCAATACATGCCTCTCGATAATCATCCAAACAATCAAGCTTCTTCTCAACTTGAGTAGTGAGATGAAGTTCAGCATCAAACTTGAAGCTTTCATCTTATATATAGGATTCTACACTAAACTTAGCCCTTTTGGATTTTGAGTTCTCCTTGTGTTTGTTACCATCTTTTTAAAACAGAGATTGAACATTATAAACATATTGGGTAGGTCCATCCATCCATTAATCTGGGCCTTATCTATATGTGTGTCAAACCATTATTCATTTATCAACAATAAACATCATGTGACACACAAATGAATTAAGACTTAAAGAGTACACTATCTTATAGAAAAAAAGCAACTTGTATATCCATCCATCAATGGTTTAACAGTTAATTAAGATGTTTGAAATGGTAATATCTTGATTCACAGGACATCTAACTTTAAAATAGAGTTGGAGATTGATATATATCCTTGTAATTAAAGGTCTAGATTGCACAGTATATTGTAACTAAAAGGTTGTGCTAATCCTAATGCATGATTGTTGTGTGTTTTATCAAAAAAATTCATTGGAATAAAAAAAACGTGATATTATATGAAACAGAATAAAAGGAAGGGTTGCTTGAGAAAGAAACAAAGGTAGAGAGAGTCATGAGATTGTTTGGTAGGCATGTTTTGATCCCTCATGATATCACTCATTCTCCCTCTTTAGTGGATATATAATATTTAAAATTCCCCAATTCAGTAAATCATGAAGACAGAGTAATAATAATCCATGGTTGTCACAGAAAAACCATTCAAAAATATATAATAGGAAACTTAAATAGAGGAGGGAGGGTAAGGTAAGTCAACGGGGAGACGCTGAGATGGAGTGAGCAGAGCACCGTTTACGCTACTTCTCCACTGCGTGCATTAAAGTGACTCTGAACAAATGTTAAATAAAAAAATGAAAGTCTATATTATAAGAAGCAAAACACATGCGTGAGTGATACGACTAGATGAGTAGTGGTTGAGGTGTGGGAAGCCATCTTCATAGTACATAGTAGATGATTTCAGTTAATGTTGTTATATGTATGAAAAAGAAAGAGTTGATGATGGCGTAACGCTGCATGCTAAGGGACAAGAAAAGGCTTTGGGGACATATCCCTTTCCCTTCTCTTCTACTCTATCCTCTTTGTCTTTGGCTATGCTGCTTCACTTGATTACTTGTTTCAAATGTGATTCTATTATATAAGCGTGAAGGTTTTTTTTTAATTGTAATGATTACACATAATATAAATATAAATATGGTTGCTGTTTCTTTGAAATAAGAAAAAGTAAAGTAGAATATATGAAAAGGGGAGGAGAGGAGAAGATTGTCTCCCGCACTTGAGTCCTTTCTTTTAAGCCGGAGTTTATTCTCCCTTTTCTCACTTTTCTCTCTCTCTCTCTCTGCGTTAATAAGGTCTTGATTCCGCCATTAATGCTCCCCACCTTCCCATTTACTCATCCTACTCTTCTTTTTCTCTTTCTCAACTTCAAACTCTGGTGCTTGTCTTGTTCATGTTCAAACTGCACCAACACTCGTTGAATAACAGCTTTTGATATGAGCTCCATGGCGTGTCCTCTGTTTCAACTAATTATATAAAAAATAACATTTTTACAAGGACGAAATGCTAAACGGTGCCGTTTCGGTGTGCTTGTTCCTCTTGTTTGCCGTTTCCGTTTCAGTTTCGGCAGAGCCAACATTCAACGACGACGTTTTGGGCCTCATCGTTTTCAAGGCTGGGCTCCACGACCCTCTCTCCAAGCTCTCTTCTTGGAACGCCGAGGACTACGATCCCTGCAACTGGGTCGGGTGCGTTTGTGACCCGGCCACCAACCGGGTGACTGAGCTCCGGCTGGACGGGTTCTCTCTGTCCGGGCACATCGGGCGTGGGCTTCTCCGTCTCCAGTTCCTCCACAGCTTGGTCCTCTCCCACAACAACCTCTCCGGTAGTCTCAACCCCGAGCTCCCTCACCTCCCCTCCCTCCAGCTCCTCGATTTCAGTGCCAATAACCTGTCGGGTCGGATCCCAGACGGGTTCTTCGAGCAATGCGGGTCCTTGAGGTCCGTCTCCTTGGCCGCCAACAAGCTCACAGGTCCTCTTCCTCTCTCCCTCACCTACTGCTCTGCTCTCACCCACCTTAATCTCTCAAGCAATCAGCTCTCCGGGAGACTGCCCCCAGAAATGTGGTCCCTGAGGAGCTTGACCTCCCTTGATTTATCTGACAACTTCCTCCAAGGAGAGCTTCCCCATGGCATCGCCGCTCTCTATGATCTCCGTCAGATTAACTTGTCCAAAAACTCCTTCTCTGGGGATGTCCCTTCCGACATTGGAACCTGCCCTTCCTTGAACTCTCTCGATTTCAGTGAAAACTACTTCTCTGGGAGTCTCCCCGTTTCCTTGAAATCTCTGAGCTCTTCTTGCACCTCCCTTCGCTTCCGAGGGAACTCTCTCATCGGAGAAATCCCTGATTGGATCGGTGACATGGCTAGCCTCGAGACTCTCGATCTCTCCTCCAACAATTTCACCGGTCATGTCCCCTTCTCCCTCGGAGATCTCGACTTCTTGAAGGAACTCAATCTCTCCTCCAACTTGCTTTCTGGACAGATTCCACAGACCATTTCCAACTGCTCCAACTTGATCTCCATTGATGTTAGCAAGAATTCCTTCACCGGAGATGTCCTTAAGTGGATGCTCACCGGAAACTCTCCAAGTTCGTCTCTTTCCAGGTTTAGTCGATCAGGGAACGACACCATTCTCTCCATGGTTGGCTTTCTTCAAGGTCTCCGGGTCCTAGATCTCTCCTCAAATGGGTTTTCCGGTGAGATACCATCCAACATTTGGACCCTCACAAGCCTGGTGCACCTCAATGTGTCCACCAACTCTTTGTTTGGTTCCATACCCACCGGCATTGGGGAGTTGAAAGTCACTGAGGTTCTTGATCTCAGTAGTAATCTTCTCAACGGAACCGTTCCTTCTGAGATTGGAGGAGCTGTCTCTTTAAAAACACTTAATCTGCAGAGAAATCGCCTCTCAGGCCATATTCCATCCCAGATCTCAAACTGTTCAGCTTTAAACGCAATGTAAGTAGTTGTAATTGCTTTTACTTGTTGTATATCTGTGTTTTATCATCTTTTGAGTAAAGTTGCAATATATGTGCTTGTGTAGAGATCTCTCCGATAATGAACTATCCGGTGAAATTCCGGGGAGCATTGGCAGTTTGAGCAGCCTTGAGTACATAGACTTATCCAGAAACAAGCTCTCGGGAAGCTTACCCAAAGAAATAGAGAAACTTTCGCACCTCGTCATCTTTAACATCTCTCACAACACCATCACTGGGGAGCTCCCAGCTGGAGGTTTCTTCAACACCATCCCTCTCTCTGCCGTCACTGGAAACCCATCCCTCTGCGGCTCCATCGTGAACCGCTCTTGTCTCTCTGTCCACCCCAAACCAATCGTCCTCAATCCCAACTCTTCCAATCCAGCCTCTGGTCCTGCTCTCAATGGTCAGATCAGGAAGAGCGTTCTGAGCATATCTGCACTAATTGCTATTGGTGCAGCCGCCTTCATTGCCATCGGGGTTGTGGCTGTCACTTTACTCAATGTCCACGCCCGCTCTAGTGTCTCCCGCCACGATGCGGCTGCAGCCGCTGCTGCTCTCGCTATGTCGGTTGGAGAAACGTTCAGCTGTTCACCAAGTAAAGATCAGGAATTTGGGAAGCTCGTGATGTTCTCAGGTGAAGCGGATGTGTTTGATACCACGGGCGCAAATGCACTGCTCAACAAGGACTGTGAGTTGGGACGTGGTGGATTCGGAGTGGTCTACAAGACAAATCTCCACGATGGGCGTCCTGTGGCAGTCAAGAAACTGACAGTGTCGGGTCTGATAAAGTCTCAGGAAGAGTTTGAGCGAGAGATGAGGAAACTAGGGAAGCTGAGACACAGGAACTTGGTGGAAATCAAAGGGTACTACTGGACGCAATCGCTGCAGCTCTTGATCCATGAGTTTGTCTCAGGGGGAAGCTTGTACAGACATCTCCACGGAGACGAGAGCGTTTGCCTGACGTGGCGTCAACGCTTCAGCATCATTCTAGGGATAGCGAGAGGTCTGGCTTATCTGCACGGCAGTAACATTACTCACTACAACCTGAAAGCAACAAATGTGCTCATAGACGCCACAGGGGAGGCTAAAGTCTCTGACTTTGGGCTGGCCAGGCTCTTGGCTTCGGCACTGGACAGGTGCGTCTTGAGTGGCAAGGTGCAGAGCGCGTTGGGGTACACAGCCCCTGAATTTGCATGCCGGACGGTGAAAATAACGGACAAGTGTGATGTGTATGGGTTTGGTATCTTAATACTGGAGGTGGTGACCGGGAGGAGGCCGGTGGAGTACGCGGAAGATGACGTGGTGGTACTATGTGAGACGGTGAGAGAAGGGCTAGAGGAAGGGAGGGTGGAAGAGTGCGTTGACGGTAGGCTAAGAGGGGATTTCCCGGTGGAGGAGGCAATACCGGTGATCAAACTAGGATTGGTATGCGCGTCCCAGGTGCCGTCGAATAGGCCAGATATGGAGGAAGTGGTGAAGATATTAGAGCTCATACAGTGTCCCTCTCATGACTTGGAGTGATTCATCCAATACATTTGGAACATCCTTGTTCTGTATTTCTTTATTTCTTGTTTCACTTCTCATATTATCATAATATAGTTTCATATTTTCTCTTTACAAAAATTTAAAGGTTGGTTCATAGATTAGATCCAAAAATCAACTTCTGCTAGTCTAGAAAGAGTGTTGGTCATAGGATACCCTCGAAGCCTTGGTGTTACCGCTTCTCCATCTGTTTAAGAGTCTTAAGACGATAATACTGTATTCAGAAGATGAGAGAAGTAAGCATATTAGAAAACATGATTCTTCCAATAATAAAGTCAGTCGGACGCACTAAGATTTACTCAGAGTCTCATACTGTCGCAAATCTTATTTATGTACATAATAATCATTTCCTTGGCTTTTTGATTGTTCTTTACCATAAAAAAATGAAATGATAAAGCAAAAAAGAGAAGTCCACCATTGTGAAGTGAAAGTCCCAAAGGGTCCAAGCATGAGCTTTTTCTGTAATGCTTTCATTATTGTATGGTTGTGGGGTGCCCCACACAAATTCTCATTTCTCATTATTACTACTTTCAAAAGCTTCTACCTTTGTCAGCTAATTTACATACACCCGTAATGTAGTTCATTCTTTTAAGCCATGCATAAACTACTCACACACATGGTGGTCCAGAGAGAACCGTATCCCAAAATAAAAATACCTTATGGACACAACAATTTTGCTTGTAGACAGATTCAGATTTGAGGCTGAATACCCCCGGCCCTTTAGCATTTCTCATCTTGAGTGCTTTTTTAGTTTTTTTAAACATCATTATGTCTTCGCTTTTCTGTCTCTACTTTATTCTCCTCGTTAAACACTAAAAGTACATTACTCAGTATTTACTCTATAGTTTTACATGTTCCTTACCTTACTTTATGTTTAAATTTACATTACAATTTAAACCTATTACAGCTTTTCATACATCCCCTTTTCCACTTTCTTGCTTCCACTCTCAAAAGCACCTCGGGCTATAAGAAATTATTCCGGCTATTCTGTGCGTGGGTTTGGCCCATGTACATCTATAAAAAAAAAAGGTAAGAATTGTAATTTGGTTAGGACACTAAAACTGATTTTTTTTTCTTTCATAATTATCATATTATATTAATACCTTACACTTTTGCTCACCGCTAGATAGCTAATAAAAGGATTTTTTTTTTAGATCTATGGGTTAATACACACAAAATTGAATATTTTCCCAAAATTACAAAATTATATCAATTCATAAACATTTTAGAATCCGTTGGAGAATATTAAAAAAACCTCAAATTCCTAACTATTGAGTATTATTCTCAAATTACCAAAATATGTCAATTTATAAATATTTTGGAAACCGTTACAAAACTTACAAAAAATTATCAAAAAGTCCCAAATTCGTGAGTTACACACGAAATTTGAGTATTTTTCCCAAATTACAAAATTATATCAACCATAAATATTATGGAACCCGTTGGAGAACATTAAAAAAAATATAAAAAATTCACAAATTCGTTGGTTAAGAGTTAAGACAAACGAAATTTGAGGATTTGTGGGTTAATACAAACGAAAATGAGGATTTATCCAAAAATCTTAAACTATATCAATGCATGTATATTTTTGACACCATTAGAGATCATCTAAAAAATAGTGAAAATTTCTCAAATTCGTGGGTTAATACACACGAAATATGAGGAATTTTCCAAATTTCCTAAACCATATCAATGCATAAATGTTTGGGACACCGTTAGAGATTTTTTTAAAAATAGTGAAAATTTCTCAAATTCGTGGGCTAACACACACAAAAAGTTAGGATTTTTCCAAAATTCACAAACGACACCAATGCATAAATTTTTTGGAGAACTGAAAAAATCATCCTAAAAATAGTGAAAATTTCTCAAATTCATGGATTAATACACACGAAAATGAGGATTTATCCAAAAATCTTAAACTATATCAATGCATAAATATTTTGGACACCGTTAGAAATGATAAAAAAATAGTGAAAATTTCTCAAACTCGTGGGTTAGTACACACGAGAAATGAGGATTTTTCCAAATTTCCTAAACCATATCAATGAATAAATGTTTTGGACACCATTAGAGATCATCGAGATCATCTTAAAAATAGTGAAAATTTCTAAAATTCGTGGGTTAATACACATTAAAACTGAGGAGTTTTCCAAAATTATTAAACTATATTAATGCATGAATATTTTGGACACCTTTAGAGATCATCTTAAAAATATTGAAAAATTCTTTAATTCTCGGGTTAATACACACGAAAAATGTATATTTTCCAAATTTTTTAAACTATATCAATGCATATATATTTTTGACACCTTTTGAGATCATCTTAAAAATAGTGAAATTTTTTCAAATTTGTGGGTTAATACACACGAAAAATGAGGATTTTTTCCGAAACTCTTAAACTATATCAATGCATAACTATTTTGGACACCTTTAGAGATCATCATTAAAAAAGTGAAATGTTCTCGAATTTGTGGGTTAATACACACGAAAAATGAGAACTTTTCTAAATTTTTTAAGCTTTATCAATGAATAAATATTTTTGACACCTTTTGATAGGGATCCCCTTTTGATATCATCTTAAAAATAGTGGAATTTTCTCAAATTCGTGGGTTAATACACACGAAATATATGGATTTTGCCTATTTTCTTAAACTATATCAATGCAAAAATATTTTGGACACCTTAAGAGATCATCTTAAAAATAGTGAAAATTTCTCAAATTTGTGGGTTAATACACACGAAAAATGAGGATTTTCCGAAATTTTCTAAACCATTTCAATGCATTATTACTTTGGACACGTTTCGAGATCTTCTTAAAAATAGTGTAAATTATTCAAATTCGTAGTTTAATACACACGAAAAGTGTGGATTTTTCCAAAATTCCTAAACTATCTCAATGCATAAATATTTTGGACACGTTTAGAAATCATCTTAAAAATAGTGAAAATTTCTCAAATTCGTTGGTTAATACACACGAAAAATGAGTATTTTTCCAAATTTCCTAAACCATATAAATGCAAATATATTTTGAACACCGTTAGAAATCATTTAAAAAATAGTGAAATTTTCTCAAATTTGTGGGTTAATACACACGAAAAATGACGATCTTTTTCAAAATTCTTAAACTATATTAATGCACAAATATTTTGGACACATTTCGAGATCATCATAAAAATTGTGAAAAATTCTCAAATTCATGGGTTAATACACACTAAATATGAGGATTTTTCTAAAATTCTTAATTTATATCAATATATAAATATTTTGGACACATTTAGTGATCATATTAAAAATAGTGAAAAATTCTCGAATTGGTGGGTTAATACACACGAAAAATGAGGATTTTGCCAAATTTCTTAAACTATATCAATGCAGAGATATTTTGGACACCTATAGAGATCATCTTAAAAATAGTGAAAATTTCTCAATTTCTTGGGTTCATATACACGAAAAATGAGGATTTTTCTAAAATTCTTAAACTATATCAATGCATAAATATTTTGGACATCTTCAGAGATCATGTTAAAAATAGTTAAAATTTCTCAAATTCGTGGGTTAATACACACGAAAAATGTGGATTTTTCCAAATTTCTTAAACTATATCAAT
>OVAF01001896.1:0-18649 GCA_900406245.1 Odontarrhena argentea | reverse complement strand
ACTCTATGAATACGTAGCTCTAAATTGTTGAATGAATTATATTTGACTTTTGTAACAGTGAATATATAGTAGTATCAAATGAAAGTCATCTTCAATTCATTTTGACTTAAAATTCAAAGAAATGAAATAAAAAGATGTGATTTCTCATTGTCAAGATAACAAATCCAATAAACTAGAGGTTCCACAAGAAATCGACACAAAGATTCAAAAACTTAGTTCATTAATTAAATCATCAAATAAATTTTAGAACTGGATTTATAATTTCAGTTCTAAAATTTCATGATTAGACACCGAAAGATGACGCGTATTCATGAATTGAATAGATTTATCAATAAATAACCAGTTAAAAAAAAAAAACGTAGCAAAAACGAGAAATACTAAAGATAAACAAAAACAATGCAGAATTAGACTTTGCAGAATCATAAACAAAATATATAAAAATTCGAAAACAAAAATAGAAGTCTCTTCTATGTTCAATTTCAAATTCGGGATAATAATGACAAACGTATGAGAAAAATGGATCAAATGGTAACGAGAATTCACAAAATAAATTAGAATAAAATAATTACAATAAAGCCATATAAAATCAATCATTAGTTTATATAACACTACTTGAGGACCCCCATAAATATGCATAACTTTTTTTCATTTTAATATAAGAAGATAACAACTCTTTTTTATATAAGAAGAGAAAAATTCCTTAGTTCAGGTTGTACAAGGTCATGCTCAATGGTCTTCTATAACACCAGTGTGTCAAAATATCATCAATATGCTCTCCGGCTTGTGTGGAGTTTTAAGAGACATCAGAATGAAGTGATTGGGTGAAGTCTAGAGGTTGAACATGATTTGTTTATGTAAACTCTTGTTGGATTAATGAAATAGTTGTTGAGCCAAAAGGAAAAAAAAAATTATCCTTAGTCTAAACAACCAATTACCAGTATGAGATTGAACCGGTTTTGATTCCGCTCGAATACGGTTAATTTTCAAATTCAGAGAAAATATCCAAAGGATAATGAGTGAACTCGTTCATTCTAACTTCTAATAAAACGAGTTGACTCAAAAACCTCTCTTATCTTTAAACCCTCACTACTACTTAACAAAATCTTCTGATAGCTCTCTGTGGCACCAACAGAAACAATGGTTTCCCTCTCTAATCAAACCAGATTTTCGTTCCACCCAAACAACCTTTTCGTCCCCGAGAACACTCCCCGCTTCGGAATCACGGGAATCAATTTTCCCAGGAAAATCAAGTTCAAAATCGCATGTTTCGCCGCCGGGCAACCACGGCAGCAGAAGAAGAAGCAGACAAAAAAGAAGAGTCAGAGCGGTAGCGACGCCGAGGCTGGAGTCGACCCAGTTGGGTTTCTCACCAAACTCGGTATTGCTGACAGAATCTTCGCTCAATTCCTCCGAGAAAGGTACAAACGAAACAAAAAGGCTCCATTTTTATCAGAGAGTGGCTCACAGAGAGTTTTAATTCTTGAGAGTGGCTCGATTCTGTCATCTTGTATTCCCAATTTTAGTTTTGCATTTATAAAATTATCGAAATTGTAAGCACAGAGTTCTCTCTGCTCCAGTTAGTTGTATATGTAATTCGTTTGTTAAATCTCTCTAGGCATAAGTCTTTGAAAGACCTTAAAGATGAGCTCCTTAAACGCCACTTCGATTTCAGAGATCTTGCTTCAGGGTATGTCCCAGTTTCTTGGATTCTTATCAACTAGCGAGTTTTGAAGTCTTCATTGTCATGCTTTCGTTTCTGTCTAGGTTTGAGTTATTGGGGATGCATCGACATATGGAACACAGGGTTGATTTTATGGATTGGGGTCCAGGTTATCTCTCCTGCTCACATCTTTGAATTTCATTACTTACTTGTGGTTCTTGTTTCGTTAAAGTTTTTGGTTTTGAAGATGATTTGTTAGAATTGATCAACAGAGAGAATGACGTTCTGAAACTTGCTTTACTAATTTGCCACCAGTGAATTTACTTGAGAACCAACTTTCACTAAATACAGGTGCTCGCTATGGTGCTATAATTGGAGATTTCAATGGATGGTCCCCGACAGAACATTCCGCCAGAGAAGGACTATATGGCCATGATGATTTTGGCTATTGGTTCATTATTCTTGAAGATAAGTTAAGAGAAGGTGAAGAACCAGAGGAACTATATTTTCAGCAGTATAACTATGTCGATGACTATGATAAGGGTGATAGTGGTGTATCAGCCGAAGAAATCTTGCAGAAAGCTAATGATGAGTATTGGGAACCTGGTGAGGACCGATTTATTAAAGACCGGTTTGAAGTTCCTGCCAAGCTATACGAGCAGCTGTTTGGCCCAAACAGTCCACAAACGTTAGAAGAGCTAGGTGATATACCAGACGCGGAAACGAGATATAAGCAGTGGAAAGAGGAGCATAAAAATGATCCACCAAGTAATCTACCTTCATGCGATATCGTTGATAAAGGTCATGGGAAACCATACGATATTTTTAATGTCGTGACATCTCCAGAATGGACAAAGAAATTTTATGAGAAAGAGCCTCCAATTCCATATTGGCTAGAGACACGTAAAGGAAGAAAGGCATGGTTTAAAAAATACATTCCTGCAGTTCCACATGGGAGTAAGTATAGATTGTATTTTAATACTCCTGATGGACCGCTTGAGCGAGTGCCTGCTTGGGCTACATATGTGCAACCAGGTATGATAGCATCTGGTATTTATAGTTAGGAGTAGCATACGAAAGATAACAAGTTGTGTAACAGTCATTAAGAAAAGGAAGCAAGCATTCAGTTGTTCTTCTACTAATAAGTGATAACACATGCTTAAAATTATTAGCTCGAAATCATGTTTATTTTTAGTCTCTGGCTTCCTGTTTCCTTTTCTAAATTAAATAGAAACTTTGCGAGCACTAGATCAAAAGTCTTACTGAACATAAGAGAAGTTACAAAGCCTTTCCTGTTTCTATATGCAAGTGCTTGATGTTTCTATGCAGCAATGCTTAAATAATTTCATTTTTGTTTTGTTCTGTTGATATTTTGATAATAATGTATTTTTTTTTGCTTTCAAAATATTAAGCATTTATTAAATTTTCTCTGAATTAGAGGACGAGGTGAAGCAAGCTTACGCAATTCACTGGGAACCTCCTCCTGAATCGGCATACAAGTGGAAAAACACCAAGCCAGAAGTTCCAAAGTCCTTGCGCACATATGAATGTCATGTCGGGATCAGTGGGTCCGAGCCAAAAATTTCAACTTTCGAAGAATTTACCAAGAAGGTACCTTCAGTGCATTTATTGTATTAAGACTTTAAATCTTATTATGCACACATCTTAGTCTTTTTGTGGCTTATCAAACATCAGGTCCTTCCTCATGTGAAAAGCGCTGGATACAATGCAATCCAGTTGATTGGTATCCCAGAGCACAAGGATTATTTTACTGTTGGTTATAGGGTCAGCAAGATTTCTTCCCGCTTTTTAACTTCATTTTTTACGAATTCTGATTCTGTCCTGCTTTTACATAGTGTTATTTTACCTTCAGCTTCTGAATGTCTTTTGGCCAATGATGGGTAAAATATGGAGAATAGTAATAGAATAGAGAGAATAAATTGATAGAAATACAGTAATGTGGAAAGTAAAATTCTGATTAGGGGGCAGTGTAGAATTCGTTTAGTCATGATCATTGATCTCGTCATTCTTTCTTGTTACATTTGATATTTTTCATATAAACGAAATAAGAGCTATGGAAGCAGACTCAAGTTGATAACCAGAATTCCGAACAAATTAACTTTTAAGAATGGAAGACGTAAGTCAGACTTCTTACAAATTATTAAGGAAACTACCAGTTCATTTACTAATATCTTTGACCTGAATGAATAGATTTATGAGAATTTTCCGTATTCGCCATAACTGGTGTTTATCGCCATCTCAGGTTACTAATTACTTTGCTGTCAGTAGCCGATATGGCACACCAGATGATTTCAAGCGCTTGATTGATGAAGCACATGGTAACTATATATCATCTCTTTACCTTTCTTGATGCTGTAAAATGTTCCGAGTTAAACGCGTGGTTGATGAAGCACATGATATATTAATCTACATACAGGCCTAGGACTTCTTGTCTTCTTGGACATCGTGCATTCTTATGCAGCAGCTGATCAGATGGTTGGGCTTTCACTCTTTGATGGTTCAAATGATTGCTATTTTCATCACGGTAATTTTCCATGATAGCATTTTAACTTTATTTTTCTCATCTCTTGGAGTGTGACAAACAGAGCTCTTGCATGCTTTTATCTATGTGTTGATGGTCGTGTCATTGGTATGTAACTGGAAAGTAAGAAAAGTATTTTCCGTGTTACAACCAATGCCTGTTTATAAACCCTTGCAAGTATTAAGATGGCCTCAAGTACATCCGATAGTTAAATATGAGCGTCTTAAAACATCATGTTCTTTCATCTGCAAATAGGTAAAAGGGGGCATCACAAACACTGGGGCACCCGGATGTTCAAATATGGCGATTTGGATGTTCTTCAATTTCTCATATCAAATTTGAATTGGTAATGGCAACTACATTGTTATGTGGCTTGTTGATAATGTAATGGTTGTACTCGTTCTTTTGGTCTACTAGAAAAGTATTTTGCACTTCTTTGGGTTAGGAATCTGATGCTCTTGCAATTGGCTTTTATAGGTGGATTACAGAGTATCAAGTTGACGGTTACCAATTTCACTCGCTTGCCTCGATGATCTATACACACAATGGTTTTGCTCCTTTTAACAGTGGTTTGGATGAGTAAGACATCTATTTGCTTAAATGCTATGCTTCTTTGTGCATTTTGGTATTTGGTGACAGTTGATCAAAGTGTTAATGCCTGTCCTGTGGCAGCTACTGCAATCAGTATGTTGACCGAGATGCTCTGATGTACCTCATTTTGGCCAATGAAATCCTGCACGTTTTACATCCAAATATAATAACAATTGCGGAGGATGTAAGTTGCACATCATTCTTCTATTTGTTAATATAATTCACATCTTTTGAGTTTCTTATAGAGTATAGCTAGGTTGGGAAGGATATATGGAGCTTAGTCATTGCTTTCGGGTTAGCCATATCTTGTTTAATTCTTTATACGGGTCTAATGCAATTTGATGAGGTTTTATACAGATTGTGGTGCTGGATATTTAGTTTCATTAATCTGATATTAAAACGTTTGTACCAACTTACATCATTATTATTAAGACCACAGGTTTCCATCTCAAAGCCAATTGGAAATGAATGAATTGATCCAAGTTTTTTTCTATTTTTTAGTAGGCCCCATCTTGTTAGCAGTGTGGGATTACTTTCCAAGCCAGTTGGCAATTTATGCATTGATCCATCTCTTGTTACAATCTGATTATGCATGAAATTAAAATTTTATTTAGGACTCTAATTTTCTTATGATTTTGGATAAATCCATTCGATAGTCTTTTAATCCTTGTTGCATTGTTATGCATTAACTGATAGCATGGACGGGGCTAGCTGGTGACACCAATTTAATCATAGAACTATCATGCAAGAAATCTCTGATCTATGTTTCTGGACAAAAAATATACTAAACTAGAATTAGGTCTTCTAAGGTGTTGGTTAGTAGAACTAGTACTGTTTCTGCCAGTTAGTGAAAATTGTCATCACTCTAAGTGCGTATCCCAGATATGCTATAAATTTAGAGGTGTAAAGGTCACATATAATATGTGTTTTCTCGTACAAGTATTGACTGGCTTGTGGAAGCAATTTATATTGACCATAGGTAGAGAAATTTTTTTCAACGTATTATCTTTCATGAATGCCAGGTGTATCAGTGGGTAAAAACGTGTTGATTTTCTAAATTTAGTCAATTTTTCTGTCAACGATCTGCATCTTTGGGTTTCACTATCTAATCACTATGTGGAACTAAAAGAACGTTTACTTTTGTTATTAGGCAACATATTACCCTGGGTTATGTGATCCAGTTTCTCAAGGCGGACTTGGATTTGATTATTATGTGAACCTTTCTGCGTCAGAAATGTGGGTTTCTTTCCTTGACAGCATACCAGATAACGAATGGAGCATGACCAAGGTCATAGCTTTTAAGTTATGTTGTTAACAATATAACATAATAAGACTCTGGTCTTTCTCTGATGTTTAGCCAGTGCTGCAGATTGTCAGTACATTGGTAGCTAACAAAGAGTATACAGAAAAGATGCTCAGCTATGCCGAAAGTCACAACCAAGTATTTACTTTTTAACTTCAGCTGTCTAAAGATTTTTTGTATCTACTTTACAACTTTACTATTAGGTTGCAATGACATTGTTTTTTAATTTTACTTTTCTGCCAGTCTATATCAGGAGGACGTTCATTTGCTGAAATCTTGTTTGGTGGAGTCGAAAATAGTTCTCCTGGAAGTAAAGAATTGTTAGACAGGGGAGTTTCACTACATAAGGTATTCCTTAATTTTGATATTATATGCTCCTTCACACACTACTACCCCAACTTAACAAATCTCTGAGTTCATGATGAGAACAGAATTGTAGAATGAAATGAATGTTATCCTGAATTTTGCATTGAAAGAGAAAGGACAAAGTCTGGAAGATTGTTTTAGTACTTTCCCCTTGTTTTTGCCGAACTGTAGTTCTGCTCTTAAATCATCTATCTTTCTTAGCCTCTTTGGTTTGATATCTCTTAACTCAAATGTCATTTTGAATTTTGCATTGAAAGAGAAAGGATAAAATCGGGAAGATTGTTCAAATGCCAAACTGTATTGCTGCTCTTAAATCATCTATTCACTCGGTTTCTTAACTTCTCTGGTTTTTATATCTCTTACATTTGTAGAAAACAATATAAAAGAATTCTTTTTGTTACTCATTCACATTTTTTTGTGTGGCCGCTGCATTGATCCCATCACATGCATCTTTTATATTTGAGACTGGTGAATCAAGTAGTGCAAGTACTTCTTTCTGTTTGTGCATTATTTATCCAGTCTTGGTGTCTAAAATGTTTGACTGAAGAAAATAAGCTTTTCTTATTTTAGATGTTCTGAACCCAGCTCATTAATTTTGTATTTGTTTCCTCCTCGTTAGACGCTTATTCATGCTATTGTTTTACTTGAATTCTGAATGCTTTGTATCTCTTCATTGCTTGAAACCAGATGATTAGACTGATAACTTTTACAATTGGTGGCCGTGCTTACCTCAACTTCATGGGAAATGAATTTGGACATCCTGAGGTAACTCTCCATATTCTTCCCACTGTTCCAGTAGCCAGCATTTCAAGTTTCTGACGTTTTATTTGTGTCAGAGGGTTGAGTTTCCTACGCAGAGCAACAACTTTTCGTTTTCACTTGCGAACCGCCGCTGGGACCTGCTGGAAAGTGGAATCCATCATCAGTTGTTTTCTTTTGACAAGGTTTTTGCCATAACACCTCTTTACAAAAGTACTGCTTCCATTTGTTGGCCTCTCTGAAAAGTTTGCTTCTGTATGTAATTGACTTAGCATTTCAATACTGCATTGGTCATCTTATATCAGGCCAAGAAAGTCTTGAGAGGCTTAACTAAAAAAGATTAATGCCGATAATGGTCATCTTATATCATAAGCAAGTATTTGTTTACCTCGATTTTTTATTAAGCTTATAATTGTATATCTTCACATGTAAGGAGTAGAAAATGTTGCAAGCATATTTCCTGCGGGGAAGAATGATCTCATTCTTTATTTGTAGGAGCTAATGAACTTGGATAAAAGCAAGGGTATCCTTTCAAGAGGTCTGCCCAGCATCCACCATGTGAATGATGCAAATATGGTATTTGACTCCTTTGCTTCTTTTGGTTTTTTTCGTTTCTTCTAAAAATTGTTTGTTTCAGGGTATAAACCAGAAAATAAATCTTTGGAAGTACCGATTGAGTTGGCCTCTCTCAGTTCCTGAAATTCACTGGCATGAATTCATGATAGCATTTACATATGTCTTTATACAATATTTTTCTGCTAGAATATAACCAGTTGGCTTCCTGCATCGTAATGGGGACTCTCCAAACACATTTTTAAAACTATCAAATCAAATAATAAGTGTGTGCCTCAAATAATCAGTACCAAAAATATGCATTAGAAATGAAAGGGTTTTGGACAACGTACCTGCTTACAATTGAACTCTTTGTTCATTATTTACAGGTAATTTCGTTCTCAAGGGGTCCTTTCCTATTTATCTTTAACTTCCACCCATCAAATTCATATGAAAAGTATGATGTCGGCGTCGAGGAAGCTGGTGAATATACCGTAAGTTTCTCCATTCTAAATAGATTTTTCACCCTTTATCTGTCATTTTGTAATAAGAGTCTGTCGGTGAAATCATTGTTTTGTTCTCCATGAGATACATTTGCTATCGTTTCCTGCATTTGTCTTGCTCGTGGATCTCATTAATTGATTACTATAAGGCCTCCTTATGCATTTCACCTGAGAATATAACTTGGATTCTACAGATGATACTGAACTCCGATGAAGTAAAGTATGGGGGTCAAGGACTTCTAAAGGAGGACCAGTATCTTCAACGGTCAATTAGTAAGAGGTTTGTTATTGTCACGAAGTTTTTTGTTAGAGTTCCTAGTTGTCAAAGTAAGAAGGCTGTGGTATGGTTATCATTTTGAACAAAATCCACTTTTGCGCAGAATTGATGGTCAGAGAAATTGCTTAGAGGTGTTTTTACCAAGCAGAACTGCCCAAGTCAGCTCTCTCCCTCTCTCTCGTTTTTGCTCTCTTGATATTATTCACAGCCATGGGAATGCATATTGATTCGGACTCCTTTTTCATATTTTTCAGGTTTACAAGCTGACCCGGATTCTCAGAATATGACCGTCTCTTTCTGTATACCGCAAACAAACACGAAACATGTTTATGGGGAGGCTATCTCTGAAACCAAGGTCAGTACGTGAGGTGACGTTATGGGCCTGGCTTGTCCTAGCAGTGATGGCAATTGAGCACATTATCAATCATGACCCTCAGGAAAGGAGACAAACAAGTTCGTACAGACAACCACTAGACATCCGTTTCACCTCACGGTGTAGATCAAAAGCAAACAAATCTTTAGTATAGAATCAGCTGCATCATGTAATGAGATATTAACATATGAATATCTTTGTGGCTATGACTGATATTATGTAATAAATTACTAGGTAGCTGCTTAAGTCTATGTACTTAGTGAATCTCAATAATTGATATATATTTGGTTAATGAATTTCCGTCAAAATCATTGCTTTCCAAAAGTGAAGAAGCAATCCAGTTTGCTGAGATATAATTGTTTACCTAGTCAAAAAAATTCTAAGGCAAACAGGTTATAAAAGAGCTTAAGCAGAAGAAGGCTGTGCTTGTGAAGCATCCAAAGGTACTTCTCCAAAAAGATCATCATACGAAACAGGTACCCTGATCCTCTCATGAACAGACTTCCTTGGCTCTTGTGATTTGGATTTGTTCTCTTCAGCTACTGGCATAACACTCATTTCGCTGACCAAAGCTTCATCAGCAGATGCATCTGCAGAGGCATGTCCATCGGAGGAGCTACCCTGATTCCTCTTTGGCTTTAATTTCGGCCTGGTGTTTGGGTGCCTAAATTGTTTCTGCAAAGTTTAAATAATGTAAGACAGAGAAAAACAGGATGTATCAAAGCATGTTATAATAAGATAGTAGCCAAGAAAAAACCTCGAACTCCCTAGTTTTCTTCATTATGTCACTGTGAGCTGTGGGGTGTCTTGCTTTGATTATGTTCCACAATACACCACCACCTGTTCGTTTCCTACTGCCATCAGCAGTCACCTGGCCTCCACAAGTCTCGATTGCTTCCACCTGAGACAAACATATCATGAATCATATCTCGATAACTTTAGCAGGACTCTGTCAAACCGGACTAGAAATATTCTGAATCCGAAGAAAACAGAGAGAGCAACAAGGAATCCTACACAGGAAATTATATAGACAGTGATCTCTCGATAATTGATAATATGGTTGACACTGTTGGTCTCACTCATAAATGAGTCACAATATGTTGTTAGTCATAAAACTTGACCTCCTCAGCCATGGTCTGGTCCATGCTTAATTAAAACAGAGAAAACACTGATGCACACAAGAAGTTAAAAATCCCAACCTAATATATGAAGTTGTCACCAGCTATATCTCAGGACAAGGCACAGTAGAACACTCCAACTAGAAACATCTCAAACTGCAAATGAAACAATATACCTAAACAAGATTTCCACTCATGCTGGTAGCACACAGATTAAGCATGCTTCAAATCAGATTAACATAGATAACATCTCTAGTAGTGTATAAGATCCATACCTCCTTGACAAGATCTCTTAAGGCCGGAATTCCAAGACACCCAACAGCTGTGTATACCATGTATGATTTCTTTTCCTTCAGGCGTCTACACGTATCCCTAACAAACCTGCGATACCAGATCATACTTCAACCATAGCCAACATATAAAATAAAGCTTCAAATACACAATAAGTCAGCAACACCAGCGAAACAAAACGATTTTCATACCTGTCTAAATCCATTGGTTTGCCCATCATAGGGCCTTTCCTTCGATTCTTCTTCTTCTTTTTCTTCTTCTGGTTCATACTTGGCTGATGCTGGCCATTCTCCTTACCCAAAATCCCTTCTTGATCTTTGCCTTCGTCACCGTCACCATTTGGCCTCTCAGAATGTAAGTCATCCTCCATAACAATCTCCCCTTCTTCCACATCAACCATGTCAACATCTTCCATGGTTTCAAACTCGTCTTCTTCATTTATAGCATCCAACAAACTCTCTTCTCCCTCCATGATCAAACCTAAGTTCCAAGCAAAAAATCAAACAACTTTTAAATGTCGCCAATATTACAACATCACTCTCCAGAAATACTGTCTTCTCCCTCAACAAAACCCTATTCCATTCAAACAAAGCTTCGAACCCATTAACAATAACGACAACAATCACTCTAACGACACCCAAAAACACGATTTCAATACAGGAAACTGTTGATAGAATCGGAATACAAATCAAATTTCGGAACCAAGTATAAATCGGGAAATAAAAAGATTAGGAAGCTTACCTTTGGATCACCTTCGATGTTCTCGAACCTACAGTGGAGGTATCAACGAAGAAGACCCTTCATCTACTCGATGGTGAGGAAGCAAACTATTCGTGTAGGGTTTAGGCGATTTATTGCTCTTTAAGGATGAATGTTTTTAAGCTTGTATTTTATAAGTTTTTTTTCTTCTAATTATTCCCAGTCAATGAAAACGTCAAAGTAGTGGTACTGTTTCAAAAACCGGCCACCGAACCGGGAAAACGTTTGGTCTGCAGAACAATATAATCGACCAGATTAAACCGAATAATATGGTATAAATTATGTTTTTTGGTTTTTAAAACTATGAGATTAACACCCGTATTAATATGCGGTTGTGGAAAACTAAAAACATAGAGTGAAGGTTTATGCCTCGTCATTGATATACCGTGATTATTCAAATTTCTTTATATGATTTTTTAAAAAGTCATACCTCCTTGAAAGCGGATTTTAAAAATTCATTTGGCTGAACTTTAATTTGCCGTTTTTAATGTCATGGAAAATAATAATTTGACATGAGCATTAGACACAAAGAATGCATCAAAAAACCAATAAAAAGGGTAAAAAACGATGTGACGAAGAAAAAACTAAAGTCATAATATTCTTAAGTCATCATATTTATGGTGGTTAAAACGAGGAATACATCACAAAATATGAAAAAAGACTTTGAAAATCTTTTAAAGATAATTTTGATCATTAGAAATATGTGATCTTAAGAAAATAAAAAACAAATGGTTGAATCTCCGGTTTCTAGATTACAAAAATGTAAGTCATATAATTCCGTTTTATTCGAAAATTGTATATATAAAGATATATTTAGAGGGTTTAGGAGAATTAGGATTGTAAGTACCCCTTTTCTGACGCAAAAATAGTACAAAATATAAACTCTTATAGTAATTAATAGGTTTGTCTTTGTCTCTTTGAGAAAACGTAATGGGAATTGCTTAGGGATTGATTCATTATACAGTACATACTAAACATGGCTTTAAACTCCAAATCAAGTTTCCATAATGCCAGAAACAATGACGGATCCCTTCTTAATTGAATTCTTTAGCGTTCTAGGCTTTTCTATCCTCGTTTGCATAATCAAAGGTTGCATAGACTGCTCGCAAATTCCTTCTATTCTCACACCTCAACAAGACGTTGAAACGAGACAAATTCCACAGATCAATGAAACAACATCAGAGACGAAGACCATCAGTTTAAAGTTCGAAGATATCAAAGAAGAAGATAGGACTTGTTCAATTTGTCTAGAAGAGTTCGTCACTGGCCATGTATTTATGGGTATTAAAAAGTGTGGACATGTTTTTCATAGCTTTTGTATTGATTCTTGGCTTTGAAAGCATCCGAGTTGTCCGATTTGTCGTTGTTCAGTTGATTGATACCATATATGTAAGAAAAATTAGAGCTAGATCTTGGTTCTATGAATCTATTTTTTGTTTCGTAATTTATAATAAATATTCCAAATTTAATGAATATAGCAATATGAGTGTATTTTATATAGTCACGTCTAGGGTTGTTGTCATGGGTGTGCTAGCTCATACGGGTTCATTACACGCTTGTGGCCGTGTTATATAAATGGACTGGTTCGTATAGCTCCCTGACCTTAAGTCTTAACGGATGTAGCCATAGATATACATGTAACATACTGATCAGCAATTTCTCATTTCTTTTAATTTGTAGTTTTTTTTTTTCTTCCAAGCAACTGTGATCAAATCATTAATGTAGGGTATACAATGAAAAAAAAATTGATTTATAATTTTTTGGTGTTGTTTTTGTCATAACTATTTCTAATTATTCAGAAAAATATTTTATAAATTCTATGAATTATATTGTTTATACAGTATAATGGTTTCTCAAATCCATTAAATATTAGTGGTATACAATTATGTTTTGCTGTTTTCACCCTTAGAATAATTTAGTAGAAAAATTAGTTAAAAAATATAAAATTAAACCAAATTCCAATGTACAAGGTTGTTTGAACACTTTGTTGGGAGGTCTTTGTTAAAGGGTCGTAAAGCGAGATGAAGCGTTGAGCTAAGAAATGAAACATTGGGATGAGAGATGGAGTGTTGAGGTGAGAGGTGCATGGGTTTTAGATACCCCCTCTTTATTCTCTTGTGGATGGTTTTCTATTTTTGCATTATTTAAGTAAGTGGGCCGAATTAAGTTTGGAGCGGGTTTTAAGAAAATGGAGCGTTGGGATGAAAGATAGAAGTAAGTGGGCCGAACTCAATTGGGATCGGGTTTTAAGAAAATGGAACGTTTGGATGAAAGACGGAGTGTTGAATTGAGAGGTGGGTAAGTGTATAACATTTTAAATTTATTATAATGGAAAAAAATTGAAATACAAATTATGTATAATAGTGTTATCTCTACGGATAAATGAATGTCTAGCAAATATTTGGATCATTGCATATGTTAGTAACATGTTAATTAAAATTAATTAATTAGTGTTCGTATTCAACATCACCCTATTCCAAAGAAAATGTGAGAACCTCCTCTTATCAAATTAAGAACTTAGAAAGTTTAAAAAATTAAACAAGGTAGCATCGAATCAAATTATGTTACTAGCTAATGGTCTTAGATGTTTTTTCTGTTCTCTTGGTATTAATCTTCCAAATATTCTCATGTTTGTAGGAAATACCAAAGTTTGGTGCAATTATCTTTTTTTTTTTTGTCAACTTGTTTCTTGTAACTCCGAGGAAATCTTATCTTATGGCAACTTAATTTTTATGGATTTTTCTAAATCCGCTAGATTTGTATCCTCTTAGTTCAACTTGTTCCTATAACTCTGAAGAAATCTTATTTTCTGCCAGCTAAATTTTTAAATATTTTTCTAAATTCCCTAGATTTGTATTCTCCGAATTCAACTTGTATCCTATAATTCTGGGGAAATCTTATATTCTGCCAGCTAAACTTTTAAGGATATTTCTAAATTCGCTAGATTTGTATCCTTTATGTTCAAATTGTTTCTTATAATCCAGAAGAAATCTTATCTTCTGCCAGCTAAGTATTTAGAGATTTTCTAAATTTGATAGTTTTGTATCCTCTACCAGTCAACTAGTTTTCTATAGATTCGAGAAAATCTTATCTTCTACCAATTAAATTTAAATTTATAGGGATTTTTCTACATTCGCTAGATTTGTATCCTCCGAATTCATTTGATTTTTTATAGTTCTGAAAAAATATTATCTTCTGCCAGCTTAGGTTTAAGAGATATTTCAAAATTCATTAGATTTATGTCCTTCAAATTTAACAACTGTCTATCGTTCTGAGGAAAATAAATCATATCTTATGTCAACTTAGTTTTTTCAAGATTTGTCTAAATTCTCTAAATTCGTGTCCTCCAAAGTTTTTATTTTCAAAGTATTAGTTAAAAATTTAAGATGGAAAGAAAAACGAAAATGCAAAACTATCATTGGAAATCTAGGCTGTCAAAATGAATTTGAATTATTACTCTATTTTTCCCCCTTTAAATACTCAGTTGCACATCACAGCTTGGATACTGCATTTAAACACACTCTCTCAATGGATCCCTTTTTCTCGCGAGTGGACTACAATTTTCCGGGGATTCCTCTTTTTCCAATGTCATCGACGCCGCTTCTGACCCGCTTTTATCCTTCTTCATCCTCACAGAGAGCCGTTCCACTTTCGCCGGAGGTGGAATATGTGGAAGCCGTCGAGATGCTCTTGAATTACAATTTTAGGGACAAGACTCTTCTAAAGGGAGCGCTTACTCTCAGCTCTCCTTCTTACGAGCGGTTTGAGTTCCTCGGAGACAGCGCCATTGGTTTGGCTTTGTCTAATCACTTTTACATCACGTATCCTAAGCTCGAACCTCACGAGTTGTCTCAGTTAAGAGCTACTAATGTCAGTACCGAGAAACTCGCTCGTCTTGCACTCATTCATGGTCTTTACCCTTTCCTTCTCCACAATTGTCCTACGTTACATGCAAAGGTATTCAATCTCCTTGTTCTTTCAATATCAAATTCCGATTGATTGATTGAGAACTTGTCCTAATGTTGTTGTATGCATTTCATAAGGTTAAGGAGTTTGCGGAGGCGGTCAGCAAAGAAGATGATGGTTCAGCTGTTTATGGTGGATTGGTGAAAGCACCAAAAGTACTTGCTGACCTCTTTGAGTCTGTAGCTGGAGCTATTTATGTTGATGTCAATTTTGATCTCAAAAGATTCTGGGTGGTTTGTGTCTACTTATACTCTTTTAATTACTCATTCGTCTCGTCTTTGTTTTTTAGTTCTTGGTTATATGATTAAGGCTTCGTATCTTGTCGATATGTAGATTTTTAGGGCTCTTTTGGAGCCGATGTTTACGCTGGATGATATACAGCAGCAACCTCAACCTGTGAGTATGCTTTTTAGGATGTGTCAAAAACATGGTAAGCGAGTCGACATCAGGCATACAAATGATGGCGATAGCTGTATCGCTAGTGTATATCTTGATGACGAAGTTTTTTGTTATGCGAGTGCTGAGAGTAGAAATACCGCAAGGCTCATCGCTTCTAAGGAAGCTTTGGAAAAGTTGTTCCAAATTTTTCCAATGAATATTGATGAGGATTTTGAAGATGTCCAACTTGAAGATGCCAAGAGAATGTTATATATCATATGCTCTAAGAAGAAGTGGCCAAACCCGATTTTCAGGTACATCTCATGAGTTCTAAAACAATATGGAAAGCAATTTGGTGAAGTGTTAGCTTATAACATTTGGTTACTTTGTTTGACTATTTCAGTGTTGAGGAACTACACTCCGTGAATGGAAAGCAATTTGTTTGTGCAGCTAAGATCCCAACAGAAGAAGGTACGTTATATATGAAAGGAGACGAAATGCCAAGGAAAAGAGAAGCAGAGAACTCCTCAGCCTTCCACATGATCAGAGCCTTGAGACATTCCGATCATCTCTTATGGGTTCAATAATCTAAACCGCTTTTGGTTCATTCAAATAAGACTTATTACCTTCTTACAAGGTGGTAAATGAGGAGAGGAAGCTCCATGCTTGTTTCAGATAATTTTTTATTTTAGTTTTTATTTTTGGTTTGGATGTTGTGATTTTAGTCAACCATTAAGGTTGAGGTTGTAAGCCTTCCGGTGAACATTGGCTCCATCAGATCAACCGTTTGCTCTTTATATTTCTTACATTTATTTAGCAATTCTCTTTGACACAAATTGAATGGTTGAGCCAAACGAAAACCTATTTTCTTCAATCTATTAGGTTTTCTATCTCTACTCTTGATTTTGGAAATTTTTTATTTCAACGGGAAAAGGACTTGATTGCAGGATGATGTTATGATTGCATAGAACTCTCATTGTTGATTCTACCATCCTATAAGAGGGTCCTAACATTGTGAACAAAGTCTAGTTTTCTTGAAGAAAGCCTATGATCAAATGAGCTTTTTTGATAAATTTATGTTAATCCGGATCAACATTTGACAGAGCCTCTACTGATTGTTGCATCATCATCTCCCATACCTTATTCTTTCAATGCCACTAGTCCATTGTAACTAATGTATATGAAATTTAAGCATATAGGACTTGTAATGTAATTTTGATTCGCATAATATAGCATCTCCATCCCGGAGACCATTTGAGTCTCATAAAAGAAAAAATTGATAATTAAGTTCAATTGCTTCCCATAGAAACTCAAAGAAACGGTCTCTTCCATGTGTATACATTTATTGGTCCAATTCTTTTTTTCTTGTATAATATTTAATTACTTAATAAAAATTAACATATAATAATAATATTTTATCTGTTTAGAGATTTATGTATAGTTTCACGGATAGAAATGTTTTTAGAATCTAATGATCTTAAAAAATAATGAATTTTGCAATAATAGTTGACAAATATAATATGCATCCACAATTTATCCTCATTTCAATTAATAAACGAATTTTAACAAACTAATTAACTCACCCTTCTGTTCAATTATTCTCTTTCTTCTCGTTTTTCAATCTTCACCTTTCTTCTCTATTTTTTTTCCCCCAAATCTTTTTCACCAATTTTTCTACTTCTAGTTTGTGAATTTCCATCATGGATATGGATGAAATTTTTTTTATAAATTGCATGTTCATGGTCGGCCGTGAGTGAAACGGTGAACTCATTCCAACGACACTTCGAGTTGGATATTATCGTGAAGGTTTTTGAAGAGTTTTCGGAAGAAGAATTGAGTTTGCTCTAGACGGGTTTCAATATGTAGTCAGGTTAAATCAGGGGCGGACCCACATAGCATATGGGGGGTGCACTTGCACCTTATGAAATTTTAAAATACCATTTTTACATATGAACAATAAAGATTCATGTGGCAAATTGGTTAAAGAGTGCATCTTATGAATCACGAGGTTGGGAGTTTGAAACTGCCCTTTACAGTTTTTTTGCACCTGATAATATCTGGATCCGCCCCTAGGTTAAATTGAAGGAAATTTCAATCAAGAAGAATTATACACTCAATCATAAATCATTGGACGGGAATTGAGCTCTTTTTTTTTTTGTCATCTAAAACCTTTATTCAACCAAAGATATTACACAAGGAGGAATACAAAGCCGACGGTCGAAGGAACTGACCCCGGAACCTAAGCCCAAACGAGGGAAGCTGGTGGATTACAAAACAAAACAACGGAAAAAGTATCTTAAAGCTGAAAGAACCAAGATAGAAAGACTCCAAACTAGGAGCGCACCAAACTTACTGTAATCACCGCCAATGGAAGGACTTCGAACACTAAACGATCTTCCTCTTGTGCTTAAGTAACTACCTCTCAAATCCAAACAATTCTAGAAACCAAGAACCGGCAAGAAAGGTATCAAAGAATACCCAAGAAACTCCCGGAAACAGCGATGTCGATACTTCGACTTGAAGACGTCGAAGACCTGGCTCTTTGATTAGAAGAGATCACGACCAAATCAATTGTAGAGACGAGGAACAACAAAGATCCATCTGGCTAGCACCAAACTCCAAGGGATGGGGAAGACACCAAGTCGAAACCAGATAAAAATTAAACCTTACCAACAAGAAGGAGAACACTGCAAGCCAAACCGCAAGACCAGGGAAGAGCCTAACTAAAAAGGACATTCAGCCAAGACACAAAAACCGCCGGGGGAGAAGAGAGGGACCACAAAAACGGACACGAGAACCTCAGATCTAGGACAAAACAGAGAGAATCATCCACGGATCTACGAGATCCAGCAACCCAAGGAGAACCACGACCAAGATCCAGCCACAACTGAAGCTTCGTGACCGCAACGGTCCCTTCCTCAAACAAATATAAACCCCCAAACCAAAGAGAAATACAAGGAAGAAAGCTAGGGTGATGACCGGCTCCGGTGCTGAGAGAGCCACCGGATTCCGGTCATCGAAACCATACCGGAAACCTTTTTGTGAAACTCTGCAAATCGCTCTTCTCTCTCTAGCGGTGTCGGCCGAACACGAAAGTTAATGCCAAATATTTAGAGAGAGTATTTCCATTATTGCAAACTTGCTTGGACTTTTCCTTTAGAGCATCATTAGTGGTGATCCCCTAATGGGGATCATTTGATTAAAATATCAT
>OVAF01001895.1:0-18654 GCA_900406245.1 Odontarrhena argentea | reverse complement strand
CGCTAACAACCGCTACCACCCGCAAACGCTGCGTTTGCGGGTGATAGCGGGTGAACCCATCATCACCATAAACTGCACCGCTTATCCTTCATTAACCGCACTTGTTCCGCAATTAATATAAACCGCACTTCAACCCGCACCGCCAATCAATTTCACCTTAAACCGCACCGCAAAACGCTGTCACCAATCGGAGCCTAAATTGCTCGTTTAAAAAATGATTGGACAAGATAAAGCGTAAGAAGAAGAATATGAAAGAACCCACTTGCTTCATTATTCCGGTTTGACATTTTTCCGATTTTGTCGCACTTTCTTTGCGGATCAGAAGAGAAGCTAAGGAAGGAGAAATGCCGTCGCAGATCCTACACATGTCTCATCTTCCCGCAAAAGAAATGATGTTCAAGTCTTTGGTTTACGACGATCCTTCCACGACCCTCCTCGACGACCACTCCGTCAAGCCTCTCCTCTCCCGCACCCTCTCTGCTTCATCTTCCCCAAAGACCTCTCCTGCTGGATTGACTGGCTGGTATCAGAACAGACGGCGGAGATCCAACAGCGATAACTGTCTCTGTGCCTTTCCCGATCAACCCGACGGCCACCAAACTCTCGGTCAGGAGGTTAGCCACGCTGCAGCCGAGACTTTCTTGCTGACTCGTCTCGGCTTGAAGCTCCTCAGCTATCTTGGGTATCTACTAACTTCCCTCTTTCTTTGATTTTACATAGATCTGTAGCTTTGAGAGTTGAATCACCATCACATAGCACTGTATTGTTAATTCAGGGTAGGCTATAGATGGATCACAAGATTTCTTGCACTTGGCTGCTATGCGTTTTTACTTATGCCAGGCTTTATTCAAGGTTAGTTTACTTGGATCTTGTTATGCGTTTCTTTGTAAATCTGTCTTTCGAAGATGGTAACTATAGGTTTCATTGCTAAAGGTTCGGAGTTTACTTTGCAGTCGGATATTACTATTTCTTCTCTCCCAATGTTCGCAGAAGTATAGTTTACGGTGATCAACCAAGAAACAGGTCATATTTTACCCCTAGAGACTGGTACATGGTAGATGCACTTGTGGTTTGTTTCTTGATTTTTTTTTAGTTTTTGGTTTTCTCCAGGCTTGATTTGTATCTACCTAACAACTCCAACGGTCCAAAACCAGTTGTGGCGTTTGTGACTGGTGGAGCCTGGATTATTGGGTGAGTTTGATACCCAATGCAACACTAATGCGTTATGGAAGATGAGAAAGAACTGCAAAGCATTTACACAGACTGTTTTCTGCTGATACAGATATAAGGCCTGGGGTTCTCTTTTGGGACAGCAGTTATCGGAAAGAGATATTATTGTGGCATGCATAGATTACAGGTAATTATGTCTACTTTTTCAGGTGCTTTCTGGCGCAATGAATGTCATGGTGTCCTCGCATGTTCCATCCGTTTCCATATACTGTTTCCTGTTCTCATTGACAATATCTTCTCTTAAACAGGAACTTTCCTCAAGGATCTATTAGTGACATGGTCAAAGATGCGTCTTGTGGCATCTCATATATTTGCAACCATATTGCTGAGTACGGTGGAGATCCAAACCGGTATGTCAACAATTTTTGAACATGGAAGTTCTCAGGTTTGAGATTTCTGGTTCACTGATCTTTCTGTTGTGTAGAATTTATTTGATGGGTCAGTCTGCTGGTGCACATATCGCGGCTTGCACCCTTGTAGACCAGGTCGTTAAAGAGTCAGGGGAGGGGGACAGTCTTTCTTGGAGTAGTTCACAGATAAATGCCTATTTTGGTCTGTCTGGAGGGTAAGCTTTTTCTTCTGCTCTCAGAACGATGATACATTGGACTTGAGATGTTGTCAAAAAGTTGTTAGAAACAAATCTCTTTACAATTTTTTTGGTAAAATGATGGTAGACGATTCTAGAATTGCATAGCGTAATTTCAACGATAACCCTAAAGAAGGAAGTATACTTCTTCTGTCTTCTATCATTCTAAATCCAAAAAATTTAAATATTCTCGAGGCTTCACATTACCTGCTTGTCTATTCTGATAAACGCTGTGATCATGATCTACAGGTACAACCTTTTGAGCCTTGTAGACCACTTCCACAACAGGGGACTGTACCGTTCCATCTTTCTGAGGTATTTGATCAATTTTTGGTATAGCTTACACTGCTCACTTGACCCAGTAGAGTAGCGTAAGATTTCACAGTTCAATGTATGGCTTGTTTTTCGCAGCATCATGGAAGGAGAGGAATCATTAAGGCAGTTTTCTCCCGAACTAGTTGTGCAAAACTCAAATCTCAAACACATCATTCCTCGTCTTCCACGTATTATTCTATTCCATGGTACTGCTGACTACTCCATCCCTTCAGAAGCAAGGTATGGTTAAACTTTCGTAACCTTGTGTATACTTGTCTGTCTCATAAATTTCTGACGGTTGATATGATGATTGAACTTATTTTGCAGTAAATCTTTTGCCGAAACCCTGCAGAGGCTTGGAGCCAAAGCAGAAGTGATCCTTTATGAGGGGAAAACGCACACAGATTTATTTCTTCAGGTATAATCGCCAGTCTTTTTGAGTTCTGAATGTCTGGTCGTGAAAGAAACTGAATTCTGATCTAGGACTAGGGGTTTCTATGTTAGGATCCAATGAGAGGTGGAATAGATGAAATGTTTGAAGATATAGTTTCAGTGGTTCTTGGAGACAATGAAGAAGCGACTGCTAAAAGAGAGAGAAGACGCCTTGTGCCTGAATGCATGTTAAAGTTGGCTCACTGGGTCAGTCCGTTCTAACTCTCGCTCTCTTATCTCTACCAAGAGTTCAGAGGAAGTAAATTCCTCCTCCTGGTGATACAAGGTGGTTAGTGTGCATATGACTTAACAAAGAAAGAGACCCGCTTTACATTGACGACATTGATAATTTTGAACTTTTGTAGTTTGCAATGCACATTGATTCTTTTGTCAGTCTCTGTTTGTATTACTTGTAAAAGAGTGCAGTAAAGAAATCATTGTTTTCTTACTCATTAGGCTGTCTTGGTACTTGCCTTCTCTGCTCATTCATTGCCCATGACCTTTTACCATTTGTTGGACCTATTTCTTGGCTGGTGACTTTTTGCCTATGTACAAAGTGCCAAACAAAGTTGATTTTCAAAAAGAAATTAAAGAAAAACAATGCCAAACGGATTAGGCTGGATTTTTTTTCTGAAATAAGGAGGCCAAATAGTTCATGGATCTTTTACTTTCCACTACTTAAGATCCAACGTTTTAAAGCACTTAATAGTTGTAGAGGCAAGGGAGAAGAATAATGAAAGGACAAAATAAGGAGTCATTTCAGAGGTCACAGTAGTTCAAAACAAAGCAAAATCAGAAGAGTGTTTTGAAAATCCAGCTTAAGCAGTTTTCCTCATGCCAACTGCAACATTAACGGTGATGAGCACTGCATCCCTGAGCCTATTGTTATGGTGGATGTGGTGGTGGCGGCGGCAATAGGTATAGGGGACGTGGCCAGGGGAGAGGGACATATCAAATTGTAATTCATAAAAGTTGTGGTAAAAGGGTTCTGAGGACCCGAATCCAATGGAACTTATGCCCTTTGGTATGTGGCAATAAAACAAAAACTGAGTCTGATGGTATGTTTTTCTGTTAAAACCCCCTAGTGTGGTTTCTTTGAGATTATTCAATTTTATATGAAGTTTTGTAGACCTGATATTCGTGAAAAGCATATTGTTACCTTCATAGCCTTGTTACTCATTGTTTAGTCTCCGGAGTGGTGTGTTAGCCTGGACTTATAAAAAAGTCTTAAGAGTTTTGACTCAGTAAAAAATGGGCCCTACAAAGGAGAGGTTCCTTTATAGATAGAGAGATCCAATAATGACATTTCAGTTTGTCGGCGGAGAGGTAATAGAATGGGAAGTGTATCACTAGTCTTGTTTGCGAGACTCTCGGGTATAGCAATCGCAGTTTTGGTAGTGTACTGGGCTCTGTTGCTCAACTCCACCTTGGTCCCTCGTCAAGGCCTCACCTACTCTGTAATTCTAATCACTCTCTCCTCCTCCACTTGTTGATTTCCATCTCTGGTACATCTCTCTAAATGATTTTCTCTTTTTCTTAGACCCTCCATCCTCTGCTCATGGTGATTGGCTTCATTCTTGTAAGTGGAGAAGGTAGTGGCTAGTGATCCCTCTCTTGATGCCATTTTTGTGTTTCTTGATCTAATTTAAGGTTGGTGGCAGCGATTCTGATACACAGATGGTTGCCTGGTTCAAGGAAATCTAAGAAAACTGTTCATCTATGGCTACAAGGAGTGGCATTAGTCTCTGCTATGTTTGGGGTTTGGACAAAGTTTCATTCCCAGTTGGGTCTTGTCTCCAATTTCTACAGTCTCCATTCTTGGATGGGTTTACTCTCTCTTTCTCTCTTCGCTGCCCAGGTCTCTCCCTTTACTTCATAAAACTGAATTCTAAGAAAAAATTTATGTTAAGAAAAAGTAGATGTTTTCTAATTTAACCTAGAATTATTTAGTTTGAAGACAGAATAATTGAGTTTTGAACATTATTACTGATCCAGATTTACTGGAAAGTGATTTTAAAAAAATTATGTATTATTTATTATTTNTGAGATTTTTTTTTTTTTTTTTTTTGTCATCTAGAAGTATATTACTAACTAGGAAGAATCCTTTTGGGTTACAACTTTACAAATCACCACAAAAAGCCACATCCTAAAGCTCGAAGCAATAGGGAAAGGGGCACTAAAGAACAGCCCTGGGCACAAAGATAACAGCCCTACACTACCAAAAAGCTAGAGACTCAAAACAGGGGAAAGAAATCTCTCAGAGTCAAATAAACCCTTTAACCAAAAAGGAAACCCTGAGGCTACATAAGACTGTAACCTAAAGTCTTGGGTAACACTTGAAGCGATGAGAGAAGCTCCCCTGTTTCTTTCTCCAGATTCCACCTCAAAAGACCAATGAGGTAAAAGATTCAAAAGGACACGCAAGGAATCACCTGCAGCCATGAAGTTTGGCCATGCCTTCGGTCTATTCACTGCCTTAATCAAGTTTTCCGCTTCAGAAGCGAACAGGACATGAGAGAAGCCATGAGAGATCATGCTGTTAATGGCCCAAGTTAAGACAGTGACGTTGGCTTCAATCCGAGAACGAATGTTGGAGAAGCAACGCCTACTATGCAGTATGACATTCCCACTGTGGTCTCTTAGCACCCAAGCTGCTCCACCTAAAGAGAGTTTTTTGTGCCAGCTAATACCTATATTACACTTGAGCCACGGATCAGGAGGTCTTTGCCATTTAGATAGAGCAGTCACTCGAAGAGAATGAGGGGTGTTTTCAGGGCAAATGTGAATTTGTTGAGCCATCTTCCACTCACTGACTTCATCTCTAATCTTCTTGATCGTATTCAGAGGATCAAAGGTTGTTCCTTCAAAAAGAAAAGCATTTCTACTTTTCCATATGAACCACAAGATCCAAGGGAAACTTTCTCTTACTCCTAGATCAATTGAATCCTTGGTCATGATCTGAAGCAAGTATGTCAAGTTTTCCATGACCGATGCTTGATTGAAACCATCTTGAGGGTGTGGAAAATTAAAAAGAGCCCAAATCTGCCTTGAAGTAGGACACATGAAAAGCACATGATTAGTTGACTCTCCTTCTTGACCACAAATCTGACATCTAGAGTCCACAGACATTCCCCTAAGAGCTATCAAATCTGCAACTGGCACAGCCCCACTTAGCACTTTCCAAATGAAATTTTTTATCTTTGGACTGGTTTTGAGATGCCACACTTGGTCTTTAATCTCATTGAAGGAGGGTCTCATCTCGGCCAGAAGGATTAGATCAGCTTTGGTATCTCTATAGGCACAATCATATCCAGACTTGACTGAATATATTCCATTTGCAGTGAAACGCCAGGACCAAAAGTCCTCTCTATCAACTGCTGGCTTTGTAGCTTGAATTCTGTCAATATCATCAGGAAAGAACAGTTCCTGCAACTTGTCTATGTCCCAACTTCTATTAGGAAAATCAATGATATCCTCTACCAGAAGAGAAATGTCATTGATAATGGACTTCATAAAAGGAGCACGCAATCTTCCATCCTCAATCCAATGATCATACCAAAGATGGGTAGAAGCTCCATTACCAATCATTTTTTTAAGACCTTTGACGAGCAAATCTCTTCCATGTAAAATGCTCTTCCAACCAAAAGAGGGACTCTTTCCTAAAGGAGCTTGGAGAAAATCTGTTACCTCGAAATATCTGCTTTCCAGGAATTTAGCAAGGAGGCTTTCAGGTTCTTTTAGTACTCTCCATGCCTGTTTCCCTAGCAAAGCTTGATTAAAACTTTGAATATCTCTGAACCCCAATCCTCCTATATTCTTATCCAGAGTTAATTTTTCCCAGCTTACCCAATGCATCTTTCTCTTATTCTCAGAAGAGTGCCACCAAAATTCTGAAATTGCTGAAGTGAGATTGTCACAGGTAGTTTTAGGAAGCTTAAAACAAGTCATGGCAAAAACTGGCATAGACATTGCCACATACTTGATCAAAGTTTCCTTGCCTCCTTGAGAGATCAACCTAGGAAAGTAGCCAGAAGTTCTGTTTTTCAACTTGTCCTTGATGTAGGCTAGCATCTCTACTTTAGATCCACTGAAACACTCTGGTAAGCCTAAATACACCCCTGCCCCTCCTTCAGAATTTTTTGTGAGATGTTTTAAGAAATTTTATTTTTTCAAAACTAGGTAGTATATTATTAAATTATATGATTAACTTTATTTTTTCTTTAAATTATTCAACATCTCATATAATAAGTTTTTTCTTTTTTCCATGCTTTCTTTTGAATAAAATTATTTGAAAAGGTTGGGTTAGCCGTTGCTGTCATTATTATTTGCTTACTTTTTAAATACATTTATATGCCATCAATAATAACGCCAAGAGTGCTAAAGGAAGAAATTGAGGGTACACCCACTTGGGATTACTTTCTAGTTTGTTACGGAAGCTTAAGCTGACAAGATTCCTCTCGATTTATTATTTTAATTATTAAAACAGACAGGAACCATTCATTACTGTCACTTCAATGTATGCGCTATGTCTCTTCCCTATATGTTTTACAACGACACGAGTCTCTTTTTAAAGGTTTCATTTTTCAATTTACCAATTAAGAAAAATGCGAAACCGGGCCCTTAAGTTATCTATATTTACGAGAAAGGACTCTCTATTCTTGAGCGCGACCGGTTTTGTAGATTAATTATAAATTATCTTGTGTTGTGTTGCAGTGGGTGACTGGGTTCTTAAACTTCTGGCATAGAGGAGAAGTACGGACTACAAGAACCACGTTTCTTCCATGGCATGTCTTTCTCGGACTCTATACCTACGCTCTAGCCATTGCTACTGCCGAGACCGGACTGCTTGAGAAGCTCACTTTCCTTCAGACCAAAAGAAACGTCCCAAGACGCTGTCCTGAATCACTGATTGTCAATGGTCTTGGACTCGGCTTGGCTCTACTCTGTGGCATTGTTATTACAGCTGCTATTTTGCCAAAGTATCAGACCCATTCTAGTCATGAGAAACTTGTTTATTCATCTCAAGATCGTCCCAAATGTTTGTCGTCTTAAGTATAGTTTATCAATTTGATTTTGGGGGTAGATTACACATGTCTTGTGGACAAGAATAACAAATTTTATTACCGCATTGTGATGATGAGACTTCTGTCCACAAACTTGGCTCCCCCAACCTTTCCTTGGATCTGAGAAGGTAAATAAATCACTCGCCTTTGGTCCCCAGCTTCTATTAAGAGCTCAGAACCTCCTCTGTACTGCAGATTCATCAAGAAAACCCATCATCATTTCCAGTTCTTAATTCCATATGAACACAAGATTTTTGCAGGCACACATTATGCCATTGTAGTCGAGATCAAGGAAAAAAAGAGAGTCTGATGGAGATGAGAAGTTTTTTTTTTTTTTTTACCTGGTACAATTTGATTTCCGATTTTTCAAACCCCGGCATGAAAAGAGCCACTGATTTCTTTGCTGTATCAAACATCACTGGTGGTGTCAAGCTGCTTCCATGGCTTACAGTCTGAGAAAGAAGTTCCCGAAAACTTGCATTGGCTTGGTCCAGCAGAATCTTGTCCCAATCCAGACCATTTCTAGTAAATGGAAAAGATGCACAAGCAAAGGGCAGCGGCACAAAATCGTCTTTTGGAGTTTTGTTTGGCTCAGTTGTTAGATTTGAAGGGGAAGAAATAGCAAACGCTGCAGAAGCATTAGATCCTGCTTGTATTGTACAACCCCAATAGCGTAACGCGGATTTAACAGACATGGGATTGTTTGGATCCATTACAAGAAAACTCTTGAATCTGTCTGAATCTGTCAACGCAGAAGCGCCAGTCTGCAGTTTGCAAAAAATTGTATGTAATTTAAGAGCTGAGTAACCCAAGATATGGAATAGAAAGATACCTCCACGAAACGTTCCAAAGCATCCCACACGACAGCACTTGTCGCACCATTGAGAGCCGACTTATTGCCGCTTAGATTCATGCTCTCATCAAGAAAGCTCATAATAGTAGGACTTGTCAGCCTCCCAATATCAGTCTTCTCGGCCATACTCCTCATATATTTTAAATACAATCTGCAAAAAAGGCATGCTTCCTAAGCGCTGCAAGCTAGGAAAAAAAAAACACACACACACACACAAGAAGCAGAACATATTGAGACCTTGCTTTACTACTTAGACCTATCATCCGAAGAGTTCCCTCAGTGCTGAGGCCATCGTAAACTACAACGTCAAAAGTCTTCCCCTTATGGTTCTTCCGGGTTGCTTGCCTAAAGAACCCAACAAGCCTCTCGAGTTCAAGCATTGAAAAGATGGAGTCCATCCCTGGAAGTACTCCTAACTCTTCTCCAACCACCTACTACAAAGCAACAGGGAAAACAAATGAGAACTGGAGACCCCAACTGATTAGATATGAAGTTGTATCACATACCTACCCCTTCAAGAACCCCTTGGGTCATATTAAGCCGAGCATCTGCTTGCTTCAGCTGATTAAGAGGTTCTAGAAGCATCTACAGGTTTTTCCAGGAACCATTGTTAAGTAAATTTAAAAACTCTGAAGCAGACATAGTGAAAGCAAAACCTTGGAAGTTTCCAGCCTAGTGACGGAGAGATTGTCATTGATTAAGGTAGGAGAAGTCCCAATCCTGCTTCCAAGGAGGAAATCAGCACAAGGGTCTTGATTATGTACTACCAAGCATGTACTGAGGCCAGCCAATGCGTAATGCTACAGCCATGGAATTCAGTTCTATGATCATTATATAGGATTCCAAGGAAAATCGGAAGAGAACTTAATACCTGAGCGGCGAAAACAGCGGCGGTGGTCTTGCCGGAGCCGCCTTTGCCGAGAAATGTGACGAATTTGGTGGGCTCGTTATCATTCGAAGATGTTGCCGCCACAGAAGCTGCTCGACATTGCCTGGAGAGGTACGGTGCTTCCGGCCGCATATGGGGCCGGAGATTAGGAGAGCATGTAAGAGAAGAAGCGAGCAAAGACACCATTTCAGGACACGAGATTGGGCTTGTGCTCACAGACAATTTAACGCTTGCCTTCGACTCACCGAATTATTTGGGAAATTAACATAAAAACACCTCACGGTTTTAAATACCCAATTTTTTAAAAGTTGCAATTTACTATTGCAACTAACTATTCTGCTCATTTTTAATTCTCCAACTTTAAATAATAAATCATACTTAATGAAAATAATGAAACAGTTTAGAAAACTATTTTTTCTTTTTTATCAAACCAAGTGACTTTCATTCAAAATAAAGAGGTCTTAAAACAGGGGAGCGCTAACAGAGAGTAAAGCTCTCTTAGCTAAATCGTCGGCTAAACAGTTTGCCGTACGGGGGATATGAAAAAAGGAGATAGAAGAGAAGGACTCTGTGAGACAGCGAATGTCATAGAGAAGGCTTCTCAGTTCGTTTGTGACTCCATCTGAGTTGAGGAGAGCAACGAGTCCCAAGGAATCCGAAAACACGTTAATGTGATGGAATTCAAGGGTTGATGCTGCGGTGATTGCAGCTTTAAGTGCTAAAGTCTCGGCCATTAAGGCTGATGAAACAAAGCGGTGCGTGATTGAACCTTGAGCGAGAATATCCTGTGATGGAGCTTTGAAAATCCATGCCCCTCCGCAATTTGACGTCGTCGCCTGCCAAGCTGCATCAACAAAACAGTTCATTGCCAAACTACATGGGCTCTGTTCCTGGGGTTTAAACAGAGTAGGAGCTCCTTGAGTTTGATTTTGAGCTGCTTCCCATTCCTTTGCTTCCGTGATGGTATTCAGCGCCACTTCCGCAGCTGATAGTCTTCGGTTGTCAAACAGTAACAAGTTTCGTGCCTTCCATAAATTCCAGAGAGTCCAAGGATGAAGGGGCGTAGTAAGACCAGTTGGTGGCAGCGTGATCATTCTTGTCGAAACTACGAGGAGTTGTGTTGTCGTTGTGATATCAGTAGATGTTGGTTTGGAGATAGCCGGTAGGTGATCCCAGACCTGTTGAGCAAAAGGGCAGGTTAAGGCTAGATGGAGTTCGTCTTCAAGAGATCCGCATCGCTTGCAAGTTGGCTGTTGTGTTATTCCGCGTATCACCAGGTTTTGTCCAATAGGTAGAGCTCTCCTCTGAAATTTCCATAAGAAGGTGTGAATCTTTGGGGCAGTCTTCAAATTCCAGATATAAGCTTTCCAGTTGAAGTCAATGATGTTCGCTTGAGAGTGAGATAACCTGCAGTCGCATAACCTGATCATACTGAGTAGGAGCCAGATTTCTCGAGTAACCAGGCCAATGTATCCGGACCCTTATGAGAGCTTAAGTAGATTCTTCTGATTTGATCTTCATATTGTGGTAAATGTCTGCGGATCGCCTCTAGATTCCAAGTATTCGTGTCCGAGTGTATGAGGTCTGATACGCGTAGTTCTTGTGAGAGGAGAGGGGCTGGACCAACCGGAATGGCAGGCTCCCAATGGAAGAGCCACGGGTCGCTCCAGACTTTGACCTGCGAGCCATCCCCTATTAGCCATCCTATGCCTCTCTTGATGATTTCTCTGCCACTTAGAATTCCTTTCATTCCATGTGCAGTGGTAGCCGGGATGGAGCAGTCTAACAAGGAGGAGTTGATGAAGTATTTGCCTTTCAATACTCGAGTCAAGACAGAGGTAGGATTCTCAAGGAGACGCCATGTCAGTTTCGCCAAAAGAGATATATTGAAGTTCTCAATATCTCGAAAGCCTAGGCCCCCAACGGATTTTGGTAAGATAAGGGTATCCCAAGCTACCCAACTTACTTTGCGAATCCCGGGTTTATCATCCCACCAAAACCGCGTTAAAGCGGATTGTATCCTTTTGCAAAGCGACAATGGGATTTGGAAACATGACATGGTATATGTAGGCATAGCGGAAAGCACCGCCTTGAGGAGAACTTGTTTCCCGGCGCTTGAAAGGAAACGTGATGACCAATGCTTTGCTCTGTTTTGGATTCTATCAATGATACCCGCGAAGAGATCTTTCTTCTTTCTTCCAAAATGTTCCGGCAAGCCGAGATATTTTCCAAGACCACCCTCTTGGTTGATTTGCAACTTTCGCTTGATCCTCAAAGTCAAAGCTGCAGGTGCTTTATTGGAGAACGTAACGGTTTATTTGGCTCGATTTATCATTTGCCCCGATGCTTGTTCGTACTTTGATAGGATAGCTTTCAAGGCTTTGCATGCCTTAGAGTTACTTTTTGTAAAAAAAAATTGTATCGTCGGCAAAGAGAAGATGGTTGATTGGCGGTGATCCTCGAGCCACTCGGATTCCGGGTAAGGATCCATCATCTTGTCCCTTTTGGCATAAGCCCGAGAGGACTTCGGTGCAAAGGATAAAAAGGTACGGGGAGAGAGGATCGCCTTGTCTCAAGCCTCTTGTAGGTACCACTAGGCCATGGGGTAAGCCGTTAATGAGGAAGGAGTAAGATACGGAAGTGACACATTCCATAATCCAATCATTCCATTGAGAAGCAAAACCAAGCCGGGAGAGGACTGTTTTTAAGAAACCCCATTCGATTCTATCATAAGCTTTGCTCATGTCGGTCTTCACGGCCATCGAACAATACTTCCCGGCTTTAGAGGTTTGTAAGAAGTGAAGGATTTCGTGTGTAATGAGCACATTATCCGATATAGCACGATTGGGAACGAAAGCTGTGAGTACCTTGGCAATGATTTTGTAGTGGGTAGAGCACAAGGCGATTGGTCGATAATCCGTAACTTTCTTTGGAGTCGACAGCTTGGGAATAAGCCGAACATGGGTTTCGTTATGTCTCCTCTTCATTGTGGATGAGATGAAAAAATCCTTTATTTCCTGCGCAACGTCAGTCCCAATGATGTCCCAATAGGCATGGTAGAAACTTGCAGAGAAACCGTCCGGTCCCGGAGCCTTGTCTCCATGTATCGAGAAAGCAGCTTCGCGAATTTCTTCAGTTGATGGAATAGAGATTAAGGCTATATTCATCTCGGGTGTCACTCGCGGTTGCAGAACCTCTGTAGCTAAACTGAAGTCTGTATTCCCATTGGATGAAAAGAGATCACTGTAAAAGGTGGAGATCGCCTGGCCTATCTGATCTTCCTCATACACCTCTTGGCCATTATCAGTTTCAAGGACTGCAAACGAGTTTTGGGCTCGCCTCCCTCGGGTAATGGCATGAAAAAACCCTGTATTCTTGTCACCACCCTTTAGCCATTGAACCTTACTGCGTTGGCGCCAATAGTCCTCTTCTTCCTTGTAGGCTTCGTTTAAGGACTTTGTGAGTTGTAGGATGAGTAGTTGATCAGAAACAGGAGCAGAGAGAGCCACCTCCAAAGCTGCTTGGGCCCTATGAATCGCCTTGTATTTATCTTTATTGTTCTCTTTTGTCCAGTCTATAATTCTTTGGCGGCAGCGATCAATCTTCTGTGTTACTGAGCCTGCAGGGGATTGTGTCCACGTTTCAGTGATCAAGACTCTTATTTCTTCTTTCTGACAGAGAGCTCTATTGAATCTGAAAACACCCTTCTTTCGAACGTGCGGTTTGCCAAAATAAGTCACCAAAGGACGATGATCCGAGGCTTCGAATCTAAGATACTTGTTGCGTCCCTTTGGAAATTTCTCGAACAAGGAGCAATTAGCCAGTGTACGATCTAATCTTTCCTTGACATCATGTGTGCCTCTGGTTCCTCTCCAAGATAAAGAGTCCCCTGTGTGTTGGAGAGTGAGCAGACCTAGTTGTGATATGAAGGAGTGAAAGTCAATAAAAGAGCCCATGCTGCGTCTAGGACCACCCTGCTTCTCGTCATTTCTTGTGATTTCATTGAAATCACCCGTAAGCATCCATGCTTCTCCTCTTGTTTCCCCTAGTATCATGATATTATCCCAAAAAGTATGACGATTTTCCACGCATGGAGGTCCGTAAATGAAGGTAATAAAAGATGATTCATTCTTGTACTTGATCTTAGTGTCAATCATGTTTGGCGAGGAAGCAAGAATCTCAACTGTTACATTATCATTCCAAAGCAGAATCAAGCCCCCACTGAGACCAATGGGTGGGACCAGGAAATTGTTTGAGTACAATAAGCAGCTACATTTGTCAAGTACAACTTCATTCTGATTTTTGGTTTCCATTAGAAACATTACATCCGGGAGAAAGTTTCTATGAATCTCTCGGAGTCGACGAACTGTAGGGTTGTTTCTAATCCCCTGACAGTTCCAAGCTACTGAGACTAAGGAAGATCGCTTTGAGGAGACCGAAAATCCTGTTGGTCCCTCACATTAGAAGCTTGTTGTTCGGTATTTGGAGGCGATCGTCGAGACGTAGACGCTACATTCGTGCCGGAGGTTTGGTTGGGAACAGAGGACACCAAGCATTGTCGTTTGTTTTGTCTAGTTGGTGTGTTGGCTAAATTCCTCTTGCGCGAGCTAGCACCACTGATTGGACTGTTTGCAGCTATTCGTCGTGCAAAGCCAACCTCTTGGTGATTTGCATTTTCCTTGCGTCGATGGAGAGGAGGTCTTCCCCTCTTATTCTTTCCTTTAGTAGCAGGAGGGGGATTCTCAGAAGTCTCTGTATGGATAAGATCCTCTGTCGCCACTTGGTCTGGGGAGGTCTGAGCTTGTAGCGGGGCCATTTGGCGTGAATGTTGGGCATAGCTTGCTGCCACAATTGAAGCTGCGGTTCTCGCCATTAAACCTTCTTCCTCTCCAGCATAAACACGTTGTTGCCTTGCAGCTCTTTCCACCGGGTCACTGATATTTACGTATTGTATGGTGACCTCTTGTAGCTCTTCCATCACTCTGTCCGTTGTCAGGGGCTCGAGCAGTGGTGGTTGGGAGAACAGTTCAACGTCTAGGTTCCTTTCGAGGGGTGGCCTTCGAGCTCGGGATGAGTCTGGAGTTTGCTCCCTAGGGGGTGAACTGGGTGCTGCCACTTGCTTCCACTGTAAATTTTGAGTTCTGGAGCGTGATTGTGGCTGAAAGCTATGTGTGGAAAGCTCTCTGTTATCTCTGGGATTTTCATTCGAAACAGTGGTGATCTTGTTGGGCCGGTGAGCTTGGTAGTCTTGGTCATATTGGCCCATGGGCCTAGAGGAGTAGTGTTGGCCCATCCTTCCTTTCAGGTGGTGGGAGTGTGAATCTCCTTGCGGCGGCTGCTTGTGGTGACCATAGCGAGGTCCGTACCGGGAAATTTCTCTATCCCTTGCCGGCGTCTGCCTGAGCGGTGTTGGGTATTGACGATAATTGTGAGTATTGCAGTAGACTGGTTCGAAGCGTAGGCATCACTGTCTCTGCGGTTGGAAAGAGCTCTGGTTGGTGAATACTCCGTACGGTGCCGTTTTGGGGAGCGTGCAGGTGAGAGAACTCTTCCGTGAGGCTGAGTGTAGTTGTCGCGGTAGGTGGAGTGAGTCCTGGTCGGAGAATGCAAGGAGCTATGTCGTTTTGGGGATCGAAGAGGAGAGGAAGTTGTGCGACTCAGGGACTCTGGATGCGGTTTTAGTTCGGGGCAGTCATACCGCTCATGGGACAGGAGTCTGCAGTGCGAGCAGTGGGAGGCAAGTCTCTCGAACTCCAGCGTGACCAGAGCTTCTTCACCAGTGGAGAATTCAATGACGGAGTCTTTTGCGAGGGGTTTCAGCCCATTCACCATGGCTCGGACGCGAGCAGAGGTCTGTGTGATTTCCTGAGTTTCGTAAGAGCCAACTTTATCACCTATTTGCTCTAGGAGTGAGGGCTTCCAGTAATGGAGAGGTAATCCGCGTAAAGTGATTCAGAAAGGAATTTGTGAAGGGAAGGTGTCAGATATCACCGGTTCCAGCGTTGGAGGATGACCATCCAGCGGGCAAACTGGTAGGGGCGATTGTTCAGAACATATTGAAGGTCTTCCTCAAGCTCAAAACGAATCTGAAAACAGTTGTGCCCAAATTCCGAACCATGGGCTGTTCCCTTCAGATTCCAGCCCTTAATCAAGTAGGGGATGAGAGACCAGATTCTCTGCTGTTGCGGATTGGTGACTCGACCCATGAGTGTGAGAGAGTGCTCTGCAATGAGGTCTGAAGTGTCAATCTCAGGAGCTCTTTTTCGCAAGATTCTTTATTTTTCATTTTTATACTTATAAAAATGTCATACTAAAAACAAATAGTGAAAATTGTTAAAATATAAAAAACACACAATTCTAAAAAGAAAGTTACCTGCATCGTAACGCGGACACAAATCTAGTTAATCATAAAGGTTGGGTTGTGCTTTTTTGTGTTAGAAGATGAGCAACCCAAAGAAATGAAAAAAAGAAAATTGGGCCTAAGAAGATAAGCAGCGGACCAAGTGAGGCCCGGGAAGAAGGGGAAACCCCTAAAAACGAGAGAAAGAGCATATACTCAAGCATCTCCTCGACGACTATATATTGAGCTTCCACCTTCTCTAACGCCTCCTTGCACCTCTTTTCTCTCTTCGCTCTTCGCTCTCTCTTCCTCTCGTTTTCTTCTAAAGGTTAGTATCTCTCTCCGATCCATTCTCCTTCGTTTGTTCTGTTTCGATTACTGTGTATATGGTGTGATTTCGTCTTCGATTGTTGTTGTTTTGCGTGGGATTACTTTTAATGTGTAGATCAACAATACCGTCGTTTAAAATTTGCTGTCCATCGCATGATTCATGTTATAGTATAACAATCGCTTGATTCATGTTGGTTTAGGGCTCTAGTTTCTTTATTGGGTCTCTTATATCTTTTTAGATCTGTTCTTAGAAATTGTTTGAAGCTCTTGCCGTTGAGATTTGATTTTAATTTGTGTAAATACATACATATGTTTGTGTTTTTCCATGTATAAATATATCAAAGAACGGCGTCCATCAAAGAACATTACAGTTATAACATTAAAGTGATAACATTAAAATAAGAATTTGCATTTGACCTATCTCTAGGTTCGTGTCTTCTTATTAGTCAACATAAATAAAATGTTTTATAGTTCAGATGTTACATTCAAACATGTTGAATTAAGGTAGTGACACGAAGGAGGCGATACACGACACCATCAGACTACATAAATATGAAAAAAAGATTTAAACACGCATATTTGGAAAACGGGAAAGAACTTGACTTCCACCACAACTCGAGACAACTTGAAAACAGGAAAGAAAACCAATCAAATTTTCGTTCTCTAGGCATATAAATTTAATTTCTCAAAAAGTATATATTGTACAAATAAATATATTATACAAAGGATGGTAAGATTTTAATATTTTTTTTTAAAAAATTGAATCTATTAAATATGCGAATAATAAATTTGAAATACTTCCAATATAATTTAAAATATATCAAAATTATATATGTTAAAAAATTATATTAAAAATTTGTTTTAGAAACGATCACATAATAACAATATACATAATAAACAAACGATATAATACAATGATCGAAAATTAATATAAAAATAAATTTAAATATTAACATAAAATTAATGGTGTACCTCAATGATGTACAATCTCTCAAGCCATTCTTTTGTTTTCTGGAGTGAGGAGCCCCATCACACTGGAGTTATATATAAGTTAGAGTTTAATACTTGATTGTAATGTATTTTCAAACCAGGGAAAAAAAAACATAAGAGAGTAAATAGTTGGTTCTACTCAATTAGAATATATTAGAGGCAATAGTATTAAACTGAAATCGTTAGGAAAAAAATGCTTATTGAAATCCCAAAATGTATAGATAAAAAAGTGAATTTTGAAATTGATTACATGATATAAAGTAGTAACATAATTTATAAGACATAGATTGAATAAGTACTAAATATTGTTATGGTGGAATGCAATGATAAATATATTTATCCACCAACCAAGATTTCTGAAAATCTTACAGAATATTATACAAAAAAACGCATACATTAGTATAGATATCAGATTTTTACATGCTCTAAAGTTGAGATAAAAAAATTCATAGACCCTTCGATAGAGGTCTAGGATAATTTTCTGCGTTATAAGGTCTAAAGAGGTAGAATAATAACATGAGTACATATTTTAAAGCAATGGACCACAAAAATAAAAAATTAAAGAGGTTTAACTTTTTGACTAATGCTCACAACATTAGCATCATCACTTTTTGGCATCAGGAGTAGCTAAAGACGTTAGTATGAAAATTAGAAAAAAAAAAATCCACTTCATTATTAAAGTACATAATTTTATAATTTGGAATAAATATATGTATTTTAATTTTTTTAAAATAGACAGTGCGTAGCGCGGTTCCTCCCCTAGTTTAAGAATAACAAACCTTATCATTCCATTTTATAAAATTTAAACTTAATAAAACCAATAATATATAAATTATGATTGATCTTTCTATGTATACATAATTTGATTTGGTTAGACAAAATGTTATTTTCATCTTGAATCGTAAAAAGTTCAAACAAAAACAAAAATAAAAATACAAATGTTACTTTCTATACCCATTATTTTTCATTTCTTTTGGCTTTCGAGACTTCGCTTAAAACTTAAAAGATACATTTCTGAATATTATATCTTTACAAATTATTATCTAAAATAAAAATTACCACTAGTAAATATCTTTACATATAATCGACACAAACATTTTATTTTACTAACGTGTGCGTTGTTTGGTCTTAAAGCCATTTTTTTTTTTTTTGTAACAATGGTCTTAAAGCCTTTGGTCGGAGTCGGAGGGGGTTTATTGTTATGGCGGTGTGGAGTTGTTTACGGGCGTCCTCTGCAATTCGTCACCGTCTCTCTAGTCTCCCTCGCCAATTGTTCTCCGTTGCTCCTCCTCCGCCCCCTTCTCCGCTGTCTTCCCGTCGATACTTGTCTTGTGGACATGAATCACAATTCCATTCCTCTGCCCCTGTTGACGCCGTGGTTCATATTCTCGACGGTTTCCATCAGTTCACCGGGCTGCCATGGTGGATGGTTATCACATCTTCTACCGTTGCTGTCCGATTAGCACTCTTACCTTTACTCATTATGCAACTCAAGAAATTGAAGACTATTTCCGAATTGTTACCTCATTGTTAGTTACTGCTTCCTCTTCACTTAGGCATATTTGTTTTCATCATGTTGATTAGCCAAATCCTACTTTCCTCACAGTGCCTATGCCCATCCCACAG
>OVAF01001894.1:0-18660 GCA_900406245.1 Odontarrhena argentea | reverse complement strand
CTCCCACCTGGATTTCAGTGAATGGTAGTTTTAGTCCAGTAGCATAAGCTTCTCTCTTATATCAAACATATGCAGACACAGCAGGGCATCATTAACAAGTTTTGTTGTTATTGGCCTACCATTTCTCATACCAACCAGCATTCTCCGTTCCTGATTTTGCTTGCTTTTGTGCACTCCTCTCTATCCTTGCTAGATTACTGAACTTGACAGGTTTTACAATGACAGGACTGTAAGAATCTAACAATCCGAAATACATTACCAAAAGATAAGGGATTGTTAGAGCATAGACCTCCACTCATCTTGATGAAGAACTTCTTGCCAAGTTTCCCACCACGAGTCACCCTCAGCATTTTTACCAGATTTCTCCACTCCTACAAAAACATTCACTCCACTGAAATTGGTAAGAAAAAAATAAACACAGAACCTGAGGCTTAAAGATCATAAGTAACAAAAGCCCAAGAAAGAAAAAGAATAGGAAAAAAAGACCGGCAAAACAACCTAGATATCAGGACAACTTCTAACAGTTACAGCAACATTCGACCATTATCATTTATCAAGTTTGTAAGCATTCCCAGTATTTACCACTTGTCAAGACAGAGATGATGTTCTCCAGAAAACAAAAAGAAATGAACAATTTTCCNCCTCAGCATTTTTACCAGATTTCTCCACTCCTACAAAAACATTCACTCCACTGAAATTCGTAAGAAAAAAATAAACACAGAACCTGAGGCTTAAAGATCATAAGTAACAAAAGCCCAAGAAAGAAAAAGAAAAGGAAAGAAAGACCGGCAAAACGAACTAGATATCAGGACAACTTCTAATAGTTACAACACAATTCGATCATTATAATTTATCAAGTTAGTAAACATTCGAGTTTTTACAACTTGTCAAGACAGAGATGATGTTCTCCAGAAAACAAAAAGAAATGAACAATTTTCCGGTAGAGTAGGAGTATAATACCTAGTTCTTTGTATCCGGTCCAATCACTTTTCTCCCACCACTGTCAAGGATATCAATAAATCCGATTAAACGCGTCCACCTGGGTGATACTTGATGGGGTTACCAAGAATAACCACAGGATAACTAAACTCAGTGAACAATGAAATCCAAATCCAGTATATACAAAGACATGAGCCCTCTAAAATTTGCTCTATATAGACCTCATGATATTTTCTGTTGAAGCACACATTATTGAGTATGGTAATATAGTGAGAAAGACGGCAAATTATAACTCAGGAGAAATGATCAGTACCGTTTCTGTCCACTCAGAAGAGCCATCAAGGGATCGACCGCCCATCCGTGTCCACCTACATCTGTACCCATTTTCTCCACGGTCTTGTCCACTTTCTCTAAACCAAGTAGTACCATCGTCATTAGTACCAGACTCATTCACATTCTCATTCAACAAATCAATGCCCCAATCCTTTTCATTAGCAATCCCAGTGTCTAGAGTCATGAAAAAAAAGATGCCTCAGGCAAGACGTCCAAGGTATTAAAAGCAAGAAACAAGGTAANTTCAACAAATCAATGCCCCAATCCTTTTCATTAGCAATCCCAGTGTCTAGAGTCATGAGAAAAGATGTGTCAGGCAAGACGTGCAAAAGTATTAAAAGCAAGAAACAAGGTAGATCACCTCTCTTAGGGGGAGTATCACGGGACTGAGGGCCAGTAAGCCTTGGAGTGCAACGAGGGTAGAACTTTTCTTGCTTGGACACAAATCGAGATCTGCGAAAACCCACAATTGATTGAGACAGCCTTTATCATTTCAAAAGGATTCGAAATTCGTGCTTTGCTTACTTTGGAGATGCAAATGGCATTGTAGAGGAGGACGTTTTGATTCCGGCTCCGTGTGCGCTCGTCTTCTGATCGGAACGCCGGTCCTCCGACTGGTCGCAACCAGAGCGGCGAATCGGTGCCAGCATATCAGCGCAGCAGCTAAATTTTCTGGGAGCGCCATCAAACCAGAGCAGCCTCCTTTTCCACTTCCTCAGACGCAATTCCTGGTTACTTGTGCCGACGCCCAGAGTAACGGCGAATCGCCGTAGCCTGATATCGAGGAGAGAGACTGCGGAGCTAGCCACCATTGCTCAAAGACACGCCATACGGAAAATGAGAAACCCTAGGATGTGAATTTTTGCAGGAATCCTGATCCGTACAAGAGAGTCCAGTACAAGAGACGAGTTTTTTTTTTTTTTTTGTCAACGTACAAGAGACGAGTTTATGTTCTCTGCTTTGATAAATTGTTTTATTTATATTAAGTTTATTAACCACCAAGTTAAATTTTCCTGTCTAAAATTTTGAAACTTTTCTTAACCTGATTTGTGTTCTGACTAATGATTTGTGACCCACTACTTTTTCATCGGTTTTCAAAATTATTGTAGACTTTTGCTGTAACAAATTTGTAAAAATCAGAATTTTCTATTTTTTTCAATGAAAAATTAAATGACATTTGTTGTAAATATTTTTTTTTGGATAAAGTAGTTGAAGGATAAGGTGAATATTTATAAATATGTTTCTCCTCCAAATATTATGATGTTAAGCTAGTAATTTTCATTAAATTTTTTGTCATTTCTATTTTTTTCCTAATAAGAGAAAATTATTTTCTACCCTATTAATTCTGAGGCACATTTACCACTCATCCATTTAAATTGAACTTGTAAAGTATGAGAGAAAAACTAGAATACCATATTTCATAAAACAAATTACTAATTTGTATGGTCTAAATTGTCGTCAATAGTATTTTTTAAATGTTTAAACTGTCTTTGTGACCTTGGTCTGGTGGTAAGTCCACAAAAGGCAAGTAACATCAGTGCACCCGGAATCGAGTCTCACTATCTGCACTCTGCATTATGCATAACTTGGCTATCGGATCAGTCAGTAGTTGCTCAATCGATATTAATGTTTGGTCGATATTAATGTTTGGTTGGAAAAATAATATTATGATTATATTTTCCTTTTGAACACGGATTTACATTTATTTATAATTTTGCCATTAAATAAGTCTACCACGCTATTGACGGGTAATTTTCTGAATACGAACAGATTTATCTTTTTATAGAATTTATTTTGATTTTTTGGCAGATTCTTAATGCATTTTTAAAAGAACAACTCTATGGTGGTTCTCCAAACTCGAGAGAAACTCCACTGATTACTTTCAACATATTTTAAGGAGATTCTTTAAGCACTAATCAATGTTCATGGTATGTGGAATTTCCAATAGCCCGCTTGGAAGTTTCATAGGCCGCATCAAAGAAATAATGTTGAAGTTGGACGAAATAAGTTACAAGGTCGCCATGTCAGCCTTGAAGAAGTGTATTTGGTACGAATCAAAGTTCATGAAGGAGATTCATATTTGTATTTTCGTAGGACTATTACATTAATTTTTATTATATAAGTAGTTAGGTTCGTCATCAACAGTGCATACACAATTTTTTCGGGGGAACTTTGACACTTTTCTTTGGAAATTTTTGTATATTGAAACATGCAATAAAATCCATTTTTTTCAGATCTTCAAATTCATGTTCTAAATCACAAGAAAGTTCTCAAATCCCTTACAAGTGTTTTACTGTGTGAATTTAGCATTCATAATTTGACGCCGACTGTGGGGACTAATTTTAGTTTCCCTATTATTGATTTTTCGGTTTAGCATTTTTGAAATGCTATCATATGTAAATTCAATCCACCAAGACATTTTTAATAGCGGTTACGAAAACCATGTTATCGTAATGTTTACCAATGCTCATATTTCTTGTAGTGAAATAGGAATTCCTTTTTACATCCTACTTTGTTTCAGTCTATGTATAATGCATAGTTTGTAAGAACTCATTCACCCATATGATTTTTCTCTCCCTTCTCATATAGATTATTTTAGATCACTTAAGAAACATTTACTCAGAATTTTGATGAAACTGTTATAAACATCATTTTTTCCGCATATACTCCAATTTATCGTACACAAATTTCTCAAAATGAGTAACAATGTTCTATTTTATTTCGTTTCAGTCTAACTAGAACGCAAAGTTTGTAAGGACGCTCATTAATTCAATTTTTTATAAAAAAAAATCCAATTAAAAATATTAAATCTTCATTACATTCGGAAAAAATATATTTTTAAAAAATTTATGAGATTTACTAAAATAATAATGAAATCTTAAAACAAAAAATAAGATGAATGGGGTAAAAAAAATGAGTGTGTCCACAAATAAAAGGGTGTTAATGTAGATTTACAAAGACATTTGGTTATTCAGTCAATTTCATTTTTTTCATGGCTAGAGTTTTTAGTTTTAATTCCATTTTGGCTAGTTGAAAAATTTCTCCAAATACTTTTGTACGGAAAAAAAAAATGAAAAGCAATAGGGAAATTCTCCAAAATACCACATTTTAAAGTGATAGTTCCCAAAATATCACTAAAAATTGTATTTTCAAGAAATACCACAATAAGTTTTAGTTTTCCAAAAGTAAAACAAAATTCAAAGTAAAGTTTAAATTATGAAAACTAAACCCTAAGCCCTCAAAACTAAACCTTAAATTTATATTAGTGAACCAAAACCCCCCAAAAAATTATAAACTCTTAAAAATCGTTTTTAGTGTTTGTGGTATTTTTAGAAAACATGAAAAAAATTTTTTTTTGGAAAACGAAACATTAAGTGGTATTTTTGGAACTAACATTCCAAAAAGTGTGGTATTTTGTGGACTTTCTCCCAACAATATTCTACTATTAATAAAGAATTCATTGAAATATATAAGTTAGAAATAAACACCTTCAGACTTAGAGATATTTATGTCTAGAAAATTAGTTCATTGCATAAATGATTAGTTACTTAGTTTCTTTATGAAACATATGTGTACTCTCTATACAATTGAATTTAGAGGTAATTGACAAACTAACCCATTTTTCGATTTTTATTTAAAAAAAATTCTAGAATACATTTTAATTTGTAAAAATGACATTTTCTTCTCTTTTGGCCACTCTTCTTAGTTCATAAATTTACAAAGATATCACAATATCATTCATTTAGTCACATCACCATATTACTATATTACAAATTTATCATTATATTAATAAACACAATGAGGTAGTTATCAAAAAGCATATTTCCAGTGAGTCATTTTGCAGAGTATAAAATTTAGATATCATTATATATGTATAAAAATAATATAGATAACAAAAATAAATAGATAATCAAAGAAAATGTGTCGTTTTGGAGAAACAATTTGAAGATCAAATCAAGCTTAAGAGTATTCGCGAATTTGCAGGTGAAGTTAGAATTGCATGGAACGAAATAGCAGTTTAAGTTCTTGGAGGAAGAGTGACATGCTCCTCCTCTTTAGGAGAGTTTTCTAAAGACCCGATGACCCAAAACGTTGCGTGAACGATGAGATTGTCTGAGACAAACGACGCCGATATGAATTCAAAGGGTAGCGGATATTTAGTAGATTTAGTAACAAGGGGTTGGGATAGTGAAAAGTGATGATGAGGAGAATATAAGAGCAAATGGTTGGGATTTTTTGTGAATGGATCGAAAGATACTTTCTAAGGATATGAATGATTCCTAAGAATTATATACTTGATTTCCATTTTGATATAACTCAAAAAATAGAAAATCAAGAGACTGAAATGACTCACAAGCTCGGATCAAACAAGAAGAAGACTTTTGGTTTCAAGTTTTGATGCTTTTTATCAGAATGAACTCCGAGATTAAAACGAAAAAAAAAATAAAAGGATACAAAGAGTCTAACAATGCAACTCTTTGGGAAAGACAAAAATTAAAATTGAAGTTTGAATCATAAAAATATATGATAAAATTAAAATTTCAGTTTGAGTTCATTCTATTAAGGATACATGTAATTATATCAGAGCCAGCGTACCTCAGATGCTCTTACGAAACCTCTTTCACGAAATAAGTTTCAGGATGCTTGTTACCATTTGGCGTGAGAAGACTCCCTTCATCTTGAGGGAGAGTATTAAGAACACATGTAAATATATCTTAGGAAAGGTTTAAATTGTAATGAGTTCTACCCTAATTCCCACAATGTATCTTTCTATAAATACTTGTAGTCTCATTCTAATAAGATATAACATTCACTCTTTACAAGATTTGCAGTTGTAACATCAGCAACGGTTATGGTGGACGGTGGTACTACAAAGGAGTCATCAAATGAGTAGCAAGAGCGTAGCCTTCAAGAAGGGAATGGACTTCAAGGCTCAACATAAGATAGTTCTCATCCGTGAGCTTAGATACATTCGACATGTTGATGTGAAGAAGTGTATCGGAACCAGTGGGGATGGTGTCATTTGTGGATGTGGGAATGGTAGTTGAAGAAGACGTCATTGTTGTGTTTTAGTTTGGGAAAAAAAAATTAATCGATGGGTTTTGATACCATGTAAAGAGTGAATGTTATATCTTATTAGAATGAGACTACGAGTATTTATACAGGGATACAGTGAGGGAATTAGGGTATAACTAATTATAATTTAAACCTTTCCAAAGATATATTTACATGTATCCTTAATACATTATGTGTGGTTAAGGCAGATTGGACCGTAAGTTTGATAAATGGGCTAATGATCGAGTGAGTGATTTTATCTCATTAATAACCTCCCTTGGAAAACCGACCAAAAAAGGAGAGAGAAAAAGAGTATAAGACCACTTGCCTCCCTTTATCAAGCTTCCTCGGGCTGAATCAAAGCAAGATTTATAGAGAACAAACAAGACTTTTGTTTAGGTTTGGTTTAATTTTAACTACAGTTTAACGATTCGGTATCAATTATTATTTTCAATTGTCTATTTTTAAACATAATTAATAACAACACTAAAAGTAATTTAAGAATGCTAATTATCCGGTTAATTACCAGTTCAATTTCGTTTGGCTACCTAGATAGAATAAATAAAGTTTACGTACTAATTAGATAGAAAAACTAGTTCATGACATATGGTGTCCCAATTTGACTTGTTATAGTACATATCTATCTATGCACTCAACCCTTTACAAAAAAATAAAAAAAAATTAATTAAAACATTACACGTGATTTTAATAACACTAATAATCTGGTCAATGACTAGTTTTTGATTTCGTTTTGCTATCTAATAAGAGAGTAAATAAATTTTTGTACTAATTAATGATAGATCTTTTGCGTGTACTCAAATTAATTTTATAGCATAACCACAACGACAACTATGAAGTTGTAGTCTAGTATAGGGTTGATCCATAGAAACCCATGGTTAACTACAAAATGAAGCAAATGAATTTAAACTAACATGAGTGATAGAAATAAGTAAATAAATCAAGAAAGAAAAAACATCAATGAGGTTTGATTCAATATTAAACGAGCGTCAAGCTTTCAGGAAAATTGACTAAAAAACGAATCGGCGTCAACCGACACCAAAAGAGTGTCAATCGATGCTTAGCAGATAGTGTCGTCGGACACTATTGAAGTGTCGACCGACATTACCCGAGATTTATCGAAACCTTGAACCTAGAAATTGTAAAGTAGACCAACTGTCGTTGCGAAGGCTATCTAAAATTAACCCTAAGGAAATAAAATTTCTTTGCGAAGCCTAAAAGATGAATTCATCAGTTAATTGACAAGCTAGTTGTTCACATGATATTCTAAACCAAAGTTCTTTGCGAGGAATAATTATGTGCATCTCAATTAGTTCAGGTTGTTACAAATGTTATCGCATCTAGAAAAATCTTAAGATCTAAATCCTAAGTTATGAGTTCAAGATGAAGCACTGAGTACAAAACATATGCATATCTGATAAACCCTAAATTTAATCTAACTAATCAGTCTTATGCCCTTAACATGCCCTAAGCCTAACTAGGTGACGACTAAGACAAAGCAAATCTAAAACACATGAGAACTGAATAATGCTGCATAAATAAAGGAGAAAGAATTTAGAGATACAAAAGGTTATAAGGATCAGATTGACGCTTGTCTCCCTCTAAGAAAATCTCTAACTCGATATACAGAGATAAACTAAAGCGGCGACAAACTCTAAAAATCTTAAAGAAAGGATAAGATTATTGCTTATCTTTCTGAAATTGCCTGATTCGCATAGCTCAGCTAGTGTGCATATGGTTTGATGAATCTAATGCATCTTGGGTGATTTATGTTAATTAAGCTTGAGTTAAAGCAAATCGTTTGGTCTTGCTTATATCTCACCTTGTTTGGTTATTGGTTGTTGTTGTCGTTTGATGTTGATTGATTGTTAATGAGATGGTGGTTGGTTGTTGATATTGAGTTGGTGAGTAATGGTTGATGTGGTTGTGAAGGATCGTTTATGTTGAACTCGGTTACCCGATGGTTAAGCTATCGAGTTTGAACTGAGGTCGTGATTGTTGTTCGAATGATGGTCTAGTTCGTAGATCATGATTAAGTGTAGCTTAGATGATTATTGTCGATGATTGATGACGGTTTGATCATTCCCTCGTTGAACCGTGGCTTATTACCTTGCATACTGTGCTTGAGTAGTTAAGTTACGAGACGCACGGAGAGACGGGTTAGCTACCTATGGGCCGTGTACTGCATGACGATGCAGTTTTGATGTGGTACCAGTTGTTGGACCATCAACGATGTGAATGCTAGCTGTTTAGCCTTTGTGGTTACAGTTAGTCGTGATGTGAATTTTGGGAACTGATCAAATTAGTTGGGCTAAAAATCTTTAAAACTCTAAAAACTAAACTATTTTGTAACAAATGTAATTACAAGTACGAAATTAAGGCTTTGGGCTTCTCGAGAACAAATTGGGCTTCAAGTCGTAAAAAGGAATCTTCAGCCCGTCTAGTTAAGATCGACACTATTAGGATGTCGGTCGACACTCTACGTCAAAACAGTGAATTATATTTGACTGTCCACAAAACGCGATTCTCCAAAATTGCTCCAAAATATTTCAAAATACTCTAAAATGCTTTAAATCAGTCCAACATGTACAAGTACCTAAAAGACTCAACGAGACTCTAAAAGATGTAAAATGACTCGATAAAACTAAAGATATTGTGACTTAAAAACGGTAAAACCCACGTTATATCCCTATTTTGATAGAGAAAAATAGTTTATGAGTTAAAATAAAGAACGGAAATTTTCAGGGTATCTCAATTTGACTTGCTATATAGTACATGTCTATCTACGGGTTAGAAAACTACTTCATCTTGCATCTGATGTCCACATCAACTTAAGTTGCAACAAATAAATTTAATACCTCAACATCATAGTCAATTAGAGATATGACATAGTTATAAACTAGAAATTATCGACCAATATAAACGCAACCTAAGTCTATCCCCAAAGCTACGAAGTGTCCAAAGAAATCAGATTAAATACTTTCCCAAAACTAATTATACAAACAGTGAATAAATTTCTTCGATCAATTCTGTAAAAAAAAAAAAAAAAACTAACAAGTTAGGTTGAGACATTAAGCATGAGACTGATAGTGCATGTTTGATGTGGGTTTAGTGGTGGCCACCAATTGGTCGTTGCCTAACATTTAGACCTCCTTGTCCACCTCTATCTTTAAGATGTGATTATTGCTCTCATTGTTCCATTTGAGAGAGTAAAAAGAGGGGGGGGGGAGAGAGATTTTAAGCACTTCTTTTTCATTTATTTAATCATTAATAATCTCTTTTGCTCCATCACTTGCATCTTGCATAAATTGTGTTGTTCATTCTTTTCTTTCAATCAACATTCATCACCCATTCAAAAATAAAGGTATGTTCTCAAAAACTCCAAAATCTCCATTCATGGCTAAGGTTTGAAATTTTGCTTCCTTGCTTGATTTTACTCATTCAAAGCTTGAAGCTTGTGTTGTTTAGCTACAGTTGATTGGGTTTTGGACAAGTATGATGATTTCCTGGCTCAATTTTAGGAATTAAACTTGAAATTTTGAAATTTGGGATTTTGTAGAAGCCGCTGGTAAATATATAGTGACGAAAATTTGAAGAATTTTTGAAAAAATTTAAGTTATTTGATTGAAGCTTAGACTAATCTCCTTTAGTGGCTGTTTATGTTTATCTTCACTTATTCACTTGCTAGACCCACTTTGGAGAACTAGAGCTTGTTAGAGGAAGTAAAATTGTGCATTGACTTGGAATGGAAATTGGATTAGGATTGAGAACTTGAGATTAATTTTAAGTTGATCCCTTGAATGAATTGTCACTTGCTTTGCTTGTCACTTTCACGTTAATAAGTAGGTCCCTTGTTAGGAAACTGAGAGTGGTGATAACTTGATTGTTTGACTAGTTTCTTAAATTTGGAATTTGACACTAATTTGGGTTTTGCCTTGTATCTTCTTTAGAATGTTTTTTTTTTCCATTCACATAGTTTGACATTTCATTGAAGGTACCATGAATTCTAACAACGAGTATCATCCCAACTCTGCAAAGAACATCGTTGAAACTCTTAGCAATGCCACATTCTTTTCTACAAGGCTTGTGATTGACTAATTAATGATGGTTAAGCTTGGGATAAAACATAGCGTGGATGAAATATGTGACACAATGTGGCTTGAAAGAGTTCCCAATTAGATGGAGCCAATTTATCACGATGCTTGCAAAGATTTCATATCCACGGTTTAATTTATTCAAGGACTAACTTTGTATCATTTGAATCTTTAATGGAAAACTATTTATATTTATGATTTTTTTTTTTCAGAGTATCACAAAATAGAGTTTACCAATCTCACAATTGGTTATCACTATAATAGGTGCACAATTTTGCAGTCATAAAATGTCACAAAACAATATTCAAAGGCACTATATTTGTATCATTATAAAATATTTTAGAGCATAAAAAAGTCATGAAAACGTACATCATAACACGAAACACAAGTGCCATTAAAGATGATTATCGCTATCATAAGTTCGTGTACCGTAGCGTTCAATTCATAAAACTTTTATGATATATGGTAGGGCTATTATAGTTCCTCCTGTCATAGCGTTTATGAAAACTCTACCAAACCGCTATAGTAGGGTTTACAGTGTTTGACTAATGTTCAAATTTCTTGTAGTGTTTTTTACTGTTTATTCATTTTGAAAAATTTGTGTCCAAATTAAAATATTTAAAGTGAGATACATTTAAAAAAAAAAAAAATTAAAATAGTTTGATCAAAATTTTGAATGAATTATTTTCAAGTGATCTAAATCAATCTAAACGAGAAGAAGATAAAAAGTAAAAAGGAGATGACCGAATAAAAGGAAAAAGAAAATGTGTTGTGTATTATAAAGACAGTTAGGATAATATTCATAAAACATATGGTATATCATAATCATGTCTTCTAATTGGTTATAAAATAAATTATGGTCATTTTTTTTTTTTGTTATTTTAACCACATTCTCAAACTATTTACGTATTGTAGTTAATGAATTCTTATTTGAATAATTGTTTTTTTTTGTTCATTTTATTTATTGATTTGGTTTTTTTTTTTTTATTAAATATCATCTTGTTTTTTACATTACTATTACTAGGAACTACATCCGCGCGTTCCGCGCGAGAAGATGAAACGTTATGCCGTAATAATAACTATTGCTAAATCTCTTTATCACCTTCATATAAATGGTTTAAATGGTACAAAACAAATCCAATGTTAGATACTCTGAATGGTACAAACAAACTTTGATATATCTAGAATATTTATTTATAAACGATGAAAATTATCATCCGAATATTTACTAAATTATATATTGTTTAATAAATGGTAAACATTGAACTGTGATGATGCATTTTCATTTCATTAAAATAAGGTGAATATAATTTATTGCTGTGAACAACAAAAACAAAGTTATTATGTTTTTTTAAATGTATAAAAATTGATTTAAGTAATTTGTTTTGGATATTCAAGATTCCAACGATTGTGACTTCTCAGTGTCTAACCACATAACCGTTCGTTCAATAACTTTTACCTTTTCATCATTTAAATTTTGAATATTGATAAATAACCATCACTTTCTCCTTCCATTGTTTAAACAATCACCATTAAAATCGATCCTTCACTACTTTTTTTCGAAAACACATTTCGTAATGTCTATATTATCAAATGACATTTCTTTGTCTCCAAATCACGTCTGCGTTCAAGTTACTCGAAAATGGAATGAAGAATCAAACGTGATGCAAGGCCAAGTTCTGAAGTTGATACTTGAAGATGCAAAAGTAAGTAATTTTCATGCGTTAAATATACATGTAATAATAATATACAATCTAGTTAATTATCTTTTACATTCAAAGGGGAAACAGTATTGAAGCCAGGGCATACGGAGATATTTTAGACCATTTTCATGGTTCTTTTTCTCAGTATCATTGTTATGATATTAGAAATTTTATAGTTGCTCTAATCGAGAGTGAACTGGACAACATTTCGTCAAAAGTCAGTTGTAAAACATCGGCTATATTTTTTACTAAGGATACAACAATAGGAACTCTTTCTCTTGCCCCGGAATGCAGAGGTTGTTTAACTATTCTAGACGAGATAACTCATTCAGAAAATATGAATTTATCGTAAAGTACGACTTTTTTCTTCTTCTAGTGCCTACCCTTCCATTTTCCACTTAGAAACAAATTTTTGATTGATTTGATTGACTTGTTACACATTTTTAACGCTATTTCGATTTTTATATCAAATGGAATATATGGATAACATCGAGTACAATCTTCAATTTTTCTGCAAACCAATTTCCTATTTTTTTATAAGTATATTAATTAAAAAATGTTTATTAGTAACGAACGACATAATAAGAAAGAGATCGTAAGTGTGTAATAATTTACCTTGGTACAAACGATTGTTTATACTCAGACTGGGAAGATTTTTTAAATTCTTCGTTCAGTTTTTTTTTGTGTGTAAACAATTGAAAACATTTTCGAATGTGTAATAATAAATGGTTTATCACACCAAAAGACGATTTATATATGAATAAATCGGGGTGTGAAATAACTATACTTAAAAAAAAAACAAAATTGAAAAGTCATGACGTTCAGTTCTGATAAATAGTTACAAATTATTTATCAACACCTCATAACACCTTTTCAATAAAACATTTATACGTCAACAACGACTTTTATATTTTATTTTGGAGATTTAAAAGCTGATATTCATTATTTTAAACGTCTTATTTTGGAGATTAGTAAACATTCGAAAATGAAAAAGGTGAAAATTTATATAAATTTATATAAATAATTTTCCAGATTTCGTGATATAATTTTTTTTTCCATTTTCGATATCTTCATCAAGTATTCATTCTTTATTAACAACATATATTATATTTTTAGTTTTTCATATGACTGTAAAAATCTTTTGTTATATTAGTTATATTATAATAAAAACAAAAATCACCATCGCAATAAAGATTTTATTCAACCACTTCCATAAGTTTATTATAATCTCAGAACGTAAATTATTGCCCTTTAATTGATATTTGGGTATTAAATTATTCATATTAATATCACCAACTAATAAATTAACAAAATAACGAACGATCTAATGGCTAATCTAGCCCACTATTGTTATATCTTATAATCAAAACAATGTCTTTTGGAGGGAAATTTAAAAAATCTCCCTTTAGGTAACTACATATTAAAAAAATGCAAGGTTTTCATTTTTAAATATACTCTTAATTAAGTATTAATTGACTAATTGCCTTTATTTAATTAGAAACCCGTCTCTAAGGTCTTCTAGGGGTTAGGGCTTAAAATCCCTTAGAATTAAAAAGAGTTTAACTCATAAATCTTAAATTATAAAACTTTATAACAAAACAACATGCGATTACAACACCAAAACAAATCTTTATTAGGACACTAAAACTAATCTTTATTTTCTAACTGCGCAGAATAACAACACTGATTACACAAAACTTAAAAAAAAAAAATTCATGCAAACGCATTAAAGATGGAAGATGTTATAAAGCCAACATGATTTCTAATAGTGATGATTTCAAAGACTGAAAAAAAAAAACGAATCATTTTGAAATTAAAAAAAACGAATCATTTTGATCAATCAATGAAGAAGATATAAATAAACAATAACCTTACAAACAACAATAGATCAAAATAACAATATCATTGCTGAAAACTTTACAAAAAGGAAAAGTCAACATGCGTTTTTTTTTTTTTTTTCCCCCGTCAAATTCTGAATGATATTAAATGAATCTAACCAACAGAGTTCAAAGACAAAGTAAACCAACGTTACCAACCAATACACCGACAAAAGTTCAATAGATCAAAAGGGAAAAAACAGAGGAAGAGTCAAAGACGAGTGAGAACAGAGACCTTTGTGAGATTCTCTAAGCAGGGTTTAGGAGCAAATGTTCTTGTTCGAACACCAAGTGGAGCTATCATGGGTAACCTCTAGCAGCATAGGATTGGGTTCTCAGGGATCTTTAACAGAACACTTGGACAAAACATCTTTTCTTCCGAAAACTATTCTAGAACCCTCTGCAACTCTTCGCCGACACCGATACGTATTAAAAACAACATGCAGTTCGCCATTTCTTTCACACTCCTTGTCGTTTTTCCACCAACCATCTCAACTACATCGCATCCTAATGCTCACACTGTTCCATACTCGTTATCGTTTACGGATTCCAACGAAACATATAACGGTGCCCCTCTAATCTCCACTCGTTTAGACACCGTTAAATATTCGTTCATTCTGTTCGCCAAATAGAAATCCAATATCCTCAAAGCACCGAGCCTATCTGACGGCGCACAGTGGATTCCAGTAAACCCTCCCCTATTTAGTTTCTTTACTCCAGTATCAGGTTATGCGTCTCTTTACCCTTCTCCATCAGGACGATCGCCGGGTGAAAATTTAACACCAATCTCTCATTAGTGAGTGAAAGAGCGCCGTAAGAATCCATTAACTTCACGGACGAAGGGAACTCGACGGTAGTTACGAGATTGACGGTTAAAGGTTCCATATACAAGTTTTACTCCACGAAGCCGCGTATGATATTTTGCAATGACCAGTTAACATGCGATTAACCACGAAGCCGCGCGGGAAGATGAAACTTTATGCCATAATAATACCTATTGCTAAATCTCTATATCACATTCATAGAAATGGTTAAATGGTACAAAACTAAACCATGTTTAATATTCTGAATGGTACAAACAAACTCTTATATAGCTAGAATATTTATTCATAAAAATGAAAAGTATTATCCAAATATTTAGTCAATAATATATTATTTATTAAATGGCAAACATTGAACTATGATGATGCATTATCATTCCACTGAAATAAGATGAATATAATTTATTGGCGTGAACAACAAAAACAAATTTATTTATATTCAAACTAATCTAAAACTATAAAAATTGGATTAATTAATTTATTTTGGTTATTTAAGATTCCAACGATTGCGACTTTTCATTGTTTGACCAAATAACCGTTGTAATTATATTTCTTGATAAATAATAAAATAAAATCGTTCAATAACTTTTACCTTTTCAATGTTTAAATTTTTAAATTCAACTGATAAATAACCATCTCTTTCTCATTTCCTCTGTTGTAAACAATCACCACTAAAATTGATCCATCACTACTTTTTCTTAGAAAAAACATTTCGTGATGTCAATATTACCATATGACATTTCATTATCTCCAAATAACGTCCGCGTTCAAGTTACTCGAAAATGGAATGAAAAGTCAAACGTGATGCAATGCCAAGTTCTCAAGTTGATACTCGAAGATGCAGAAGTAAGTAATTTTATTCGTTTAACAAAATAAATTTAATATACAATCTCTCTAATATATTCTTTATTGAAAGGGTAACAGTATTGAAGCAAGGGCATACGGAGAGATCTCAGATCATTTTCGTGGTTCTTTTTCCCAGCATCATTGGTATGATATTAGCAATTTTATAATTGCTCCAACCGAAAGCGAACCGAAGAACACTTCTTCAAGAGTCAGTTGAAAAACATCGGCTATCTATTTAACTAAGGTTACAATTATTGGGCCTCTTTCTCTTCCTTCGGAATGCAGAGATCATTTAACTATCATAGAAGAGATAATTCACTCAACAATAATCCTAAATAATAAGTCTCTCCTACCGGTTTGTGCATTAAAGTCAAATACTAAATTTCTCCTACCGATTTTTAACGACCAAGTTTATATGACTATAAAATCTTTTGTTAGAATAGTTGAATTTTAATAAAAATTAAACTCACCATCGCAATATATATTTTCTTCAACCATTTCTATAAATTCATTATAATTTCTTAACGTATATTGTTGCCCTTTAATTTTGGTATATAAAATTAAAAAGAGTGTAACTCATGAAAAATCTTAAATTATAAAACTTTATAACTAAAATATTAAATCTTAATAGTGAATAAAATAAAATAAAATTCAACCATTTCCATAAGTTCATTATAATCTCCGAGCGTAAATTGTTGCCCTTCAATTGATATTTGGGTACTAAATTATGATCATTCATAATAAGTAATTTTTCGATATTTTTCATTAATCTTCAAATTTTCAATCTTCAAATACATTGGTCATATAAATATTACCAACTAATAAATAAGATTAACCATTATAACTTATAACCAAAACAAAGTATTTTGGAGGGCAATATAAAAAGTTTCCCTTAGGTTACTACATATTAAAAAATGCTTCCACAAGGTTTTTATTTTTAAATATACTCTAAATTAAAATTGAATTATTGACTTTGTTTAATCAGAAACTCATTTTTAAGGTCTTCTAGGGTTTAGGGCTTAAAAGCCCTAAACCCTAAAATCCCTTAAAATTTAAAAGAGTTTAACTCATGAAAAGAATAGTGGCCTACCGAAGTCAGAAATCTACATCAGCGAGCGTAGAGGAAAAGATGGATTTGAGGAAGAATAAAATTGATGATTATTTCTCCGGATTCGTTTCTTGATCACCTTCTTCATTCAAATTTGGTACCAGATCAGTGTAGATAGGAGGAAGACGACGCTAAACCATTGGCGGAAGCGGCGGCGGCAACGTTATAGTGACCGTGGGGTCGGTGATCTTCGCTAGAATAAAAAAAACTGGCGATAAAAGTTCATTGTTTTGGGATTAATTTCCTTCAAATACATCACAGTTTCTTTCAAATATATAAACATCAAGATCGTCATTGGAAGGGATGCGATGCTTGAGAGAAAAGGAGATGCAACCTTTCCGATGAAAAACAATTTATTTATTTTTGTAAAACAAATAAAAAACTATTTGTTACATTCCAGGAATCATCATAAAATATCAGAAAATTTAAAACAGTTAGATTGGAAACATAAAAAAGCTCAGCCATTAGATCTCCGAAAAAAAAAAATTGACGTCGATGACGTCATAATTAGGGACCATGACGTCATCCGAGAGATCTAGACCGTTAGATCAAATCAACGCTTAAATCTCAGCCGTCGGATCGATAATGATGACGTCAGTAATCCCTTTTTTGGGTTTGCTATTATAACATATAAATCAATAGTTTTTCAACAATAGTTTGGTCCAATCACAACCCTACATAATAAATAACGTATCACAGCCAAATGGTTTATAGAAAACTTTTAAAATTCTCAAAAAATGAATTCAGGCCTGCTTAATATATATATGATCATTATACACAATTCTCATTAATTATATAAAGATGATAATTCATTAATGCATTGTAAATCTAAGATACTTAGGGTGATTTTGACTAATTTTGCACAATCTACTATGTACATAAAAATGTACCATAGAAAAAGAAAGACCACAGCAACATCTTTCAAAATAATAGTAATAATTTTTTTACAACGATTGAAAATACAGTATATCATAGGCACTACGTATCCATATGATAGTTAAACGATATCTAAATCATCCAATAAAACCTTTTATAGAGTAGATCTTAACCTACATATAAAAATGCTTTGCAATGTCAGCTAAATTACAAAATAAAATTCAATAACAAGTTATGGGATAATTATTAAATTAAAATTCATATAATATAATACATAAACTAATACAAATAAAAATTATTATTTGTACGACACTAACCAAGTTGTAGGGCAAAATTGAATAACTCAATTCTCATTATGATTAGTTATCACCAAAGGGTGTGATCGTCAAAGGATGCGAACACGAAAATGTGTGATCCCCAAAAAGTGCGAACATCAAAAGGTTTGATCGCCAAAACGTACGACCACCCAATGGATGGGATTGTAAAAAAAGTACAACTTTGAAAAGGTGCAACCATGAAAGGGTGTATCGGAAAATGCTTAATTACAAAAAATAAACCAAAAATTATATGTTTCATTTAAACAATTCTGCTTCAATAGTTTGTGTATTATACAAAAACTTCAGAACTATACATATATGTAACAAACTTCAGAGCAGAACCTTTAAAATTATTTTTTATAACCCATTTCGTCTATTTAATTTATTGGCATTTATTAAAATTTTATCTACAAAATTGGAACATAACATTATAATATAGAAATGTGGTAAAACAGTTACAAAAATTGGTAACATCTAACAACATAAAAATATGTCACGAGATATTTGAAACAAATTTAAAGGTTTAAATTATGCCAGCCAACGTACTTTCTACATTAATCAATGAAGTTTCATTTATTATGCCAAGTTATACAGTTTCTTATATACATTAATCAATATATATATATATATATATATATATATATTTCTTATATACATATATAAATATATATAT
>OVAF01001893.1:0-18663 GCA_900406245.1 Odontarrhena argentea | reverse complement strand
AATGCTACTCAGAGTTGAAAAACCACTAGACTACAATCACTTTATTAAAATTGTATGCCCTTAAATGTAGATATTATGTTGATGCCTAAGTGGGGGTTATTAGTTATGGATTTCAAAGAATCTGTGAACTTAAAACAAATCCAGTGTTATTGGATCAGTGAATTCTAAATCCATATTTAAATCCAGTGTTATTGGTTTTGTGATTTGTAAATCCTATTTCAAATCATGTGTTATTCGTTTTATGATTTATAAATCCAGGGATTTGATTTTATTAAGGATTTGATGGATTTCCATGTTAAAGATACAAAGACTCAATTCCTAACTTAAACCTTATGATTTCAGAAGGATTTCATAAGGATTTGGAAATACTATCAAATCATACATGGATTTGGAATTCATTGAAATACCATAACCAATAACACCCCCTAAAATATTTTCCTAACAATAACAAAAAAAAAGAAAATTTAAAGTCTTTACCAAAAGAAATCAACTTTATGTTTGTAAGCCATATATCCGGGATTCGTTATATGTTCTGATTCTTTTCAAAAATAGCATATTCGGATATGTAATCCATTTTTTAATTCAATTTTATTAAATGTCAAAGTAAAGACTCACATTAATATGCGGTTGATAAAAACATAAAAAATCAAAACAACATTTATTGATGTAAATATTTAGATAATGAAATTCACACCGTATAATTTTGAGATGTTTAAAAATATTCTAAATTGCAACCCTAAAAAATATTAAAAACTTATATAAAACCATATTTTATTCATTACATATAAAATAACAAATCATATTTTATTTATAAAATATATATAGATGTAAATAAATTATATTAGAAAAATTGACAACCTGTAGAGTTATGACATATATTTAATATATGAGCCGCATACATACTCAAAACATATTTTATTATCATAATTTATTGTTACATATAATATAAGAAATAATATAGCATATCATATATTATTACTGCATATATTTATAATAATTTATCTTCTCATTCTAATTTATTTCAAGAGGCTAAATTTATTACTCAAGTAATACACTCACAATATAAATATATACATTATTTGCTTAAATAATAACAAAAAATGAATATGGTACATGCGTTGTTTAATTTGAAAAACGGAAAAATTGGATGTTCTAGGATATAACAATATGACCTTTTTATATAATAGAATGTGTATAAAAATATGACATTCATTTTTTCACTTTTAAAAATATGACATTCATTGTGTTCTTTAACCATATCTTTTTGCTCAATCATTCGTTATAAGATTTGTTTTTTGTTGTAATTTTAATAAGTTAAATAGGAAAAAGGGAAAATATTGTAGTTGTGGAATATGTCATTGATCTTTTCTATTTAATTATATTTTTTATTTATTTTATATATATTTATTATTTTAAATTATTTAAGGCGGCGGATCCCGATATTCATGAATCCATGCACATGTATCTAAATACCTTGAAATCCCGGATATTTGATCCATGTCTATCCAAAATCGTGACTTGTTGTGGCTAGGCTCAAGCATGACCGTATGGATGCATAAAATGCATGGAAGATTTAGTACTACATGCTGAATAGGAAATTTTGCGTTAGAAAAGTACTAAATTAATTGAAAATATCAAAAGACTTCATTATGATTATTGACTCCGGACCCAAAGTGACTAAAAAAAATCAAAGTCTTTACTCTTTACACATGTTTTGGTATAACAAAAAAAACCAGTTATCGTGAGTTCGAGTGACTTTAATTTCACTTACACACTCTTGACTCTTGTAAATACGTTCTATACTTTCTATCAGCTTTCTCGTACATATAAACACACAATGAATCATTAGAGATTAAATTAGCAAAGATAATAACCTTTTGGGAGAAAGAACACAAGGTGATGATGAAGGAAATTAAAGAGAGAGCTCTGATGAATAGTGTGAGAGTAAACCTCAGTACAAACCCACTTGATGATACATAGACGAAGATTTCTTATCATGATAATCAACAAATTCTTCATTTTACACTCTCCCTCACAATAATAATTTAGAATGAGACTCATGCAGTTACATGAAACTATAGCTAGTCATTTTATAACCAATCTCTGTTTGCTCAAGAAGTAGCTAGTGGATGTTGTTAAACTCACGGCTATCACATATTTGCATTAGTGGGGACTCTACTCCTATTCTGTGTTTTAACGTTTTGTCTCTAGACGTCATCTCCAAGTCTAGCGTACTAAAAGGGTTGTAAAAATATTCTACTAAATAATAATATGGAATTTTGCATTTTGTCTCCATGTCTGGCGTGTTAAAAGGATTGTAATATATATCCCACAAAATATTTCTGTCGTTTATTGTGTTTGGTCCCTACATGTACATCTTAAGTCTCTTTTAGCATATTGGAAAAATAGTTTGTCATAATATCCCACTAAAATTATTGATTGAGCAGTGAAATAAGTTGGTGTAAAAGAAACTCAAGCAATTCCCATTATGGTCTTTTAGCTAATCCCAACAGAAACTAGCTAGCAGCTAGCTATGTTGAAGTTTTTCCTGTGATATAAATTTTAGGTTTGGTATTGGATTCTCCTTATATTAAACCAGAGATTGGAACTGAGGCTGGTTAAACTCAAGACTGATTTGTTGTCTTAAGCAAAACGCAGTGTTTAATAAGTTTGTGTAGACTGTTTAAACACATAGTTGTTGTAATCCACACAAACTTTAGTTATTACATACTTGATTTTGGAGGGAAAAAGAAAAGCTGATTTGAATGCCAAATTAATCAAATTCAAATTTTACCGATTTTACTCATTTATTAACTACAACCATTGGGAGCGAACCCGACCCGATTACCCACCCCGTCATACACAACTTGTAACGTCTTTTGCTGAAAGTTTCCAAAAATCGCTGTATCATCATCGCCCTCATTTCCAGCGAACCCCAAACACACCTGCGATATGTCATTCTGATACAAAATCGCCCCCGAGTCAAGTTCCACGACGGCGCCGCCGCTAAAGGAGAACGAGATCGTCGGGATCATCACCGTCTCAAATCCGGTGAAATTGTAACACGTATCCAAAATGGATAGTCCGGACGTGATCGTGTAATTTGACATCTTCTCTTTAAACGCGGTTTTCATCGCCTCGTAAGCTTTGGGAGGAAGACGAGTAATCACCGTGCCTGAATCGATTATAGCTCCCGGAGTTGAGAATACGGTTGAAGGAATCGCTAATTTTGTATTTCCGACGGTGATTTCGACGATGTTAAGGCCGTAGAAAGATGGATCTGGGAAGGAGGAAATCGGTGTGAATGTAACGGATCTAGGGATTCCGGCGGATCCGAAGGTGAGAAGACCGGTGTTGCTGGAGGAAGAAGGAAGACAGTAAGAGAAGATGTTATTGTAACTCTTCGCTGTCTGCGAAGGAAACGAGAGATTGTTACGGCCAAGGCCGAGAAGTCCGGCGACTCCGTTGAAAAGTCCTTGGTTGTTGTGGCCGCAACCAAAGTTAATGCCGTCAAAAACAACGGAGGGTGTTAGGGTAAATTTCTCTGTCGCGAGATTTCCGATGGTGAAGGAATCGTCGCCGTATCTGGTTTCGTAACGGCAATTCGACGCCGAGCAACTGCTAGCGACTCCTGAAGGGTAAAGTTGGAAACATAATTAAAGCCTCGGTTTAACATAAACCGAAAAAAAAAAAAAAAACAAAATTGAATCAGAACCGGAACCTGCGGAATCGAGAGAGCCACACAGTGGAGATGAACATGTAACGTTGGAGTATGAACAAGAGGACGAAGCGTTGAAGATTTTTTCCTTTTGAGAGTAGCAAGAACCTGAGCATGGCTCGCACTGGATCCAAGTCAAATCGCTTCCCGTGTCGAAGATTAGTGATTGATCAAGTTTAGGTGTTCCGATTCCGATTGTTACGATGTAGTTTGCTGAGCCGAGCGTGCTCCCATCTTTAGCCGGTAGGTTAGTGACTTGGTTTGGCTTGACTACTCTGTCTGAGTAGTTCTTTGAAATCTTTGAGTGAATGGAGTTTACGCGCGCTTGATCACGGCTAAAGATGTCTGCATGGTTAGGACTCGCAGTAGCTAGACTTGAGCATGGGCCGTATCGATGCACCACGTGCATGGACGACTTGGTATTAGATGCTGAACAGCGAAAGATACATGTTAACATTGCTAAAATTAAAGAATAAAAGACTTCATTATACTTATCGACTCACTTGCTCTGGATCCAACATGACTAGTAACCAAAATCTAAGACAATGAATCACAGAGATTAAATCGGCTAATTAAGAATATAATACCTTTCGGAGAAAGAGCACAAGATGATGATTTAGAAAACAGAGAGCTGAGTTGAATTGTGTGAGAATGTTTCTCTTCGCGCTCTCTGTCTTGAGCTCCCTCGGTACAAACCCAATTGAGACATATGGAAAGGATTATCATGCTCTTCAACACATTCCTCATTATGCTCATTTTTCAATCTCTATCTCTCACGGGAATACTATTATATATAAATGTTACTCAATTACATGAGATTGTATGGACCTTTTATAACCAAATCTTTGTTTGCCCAGGAAGTTGAAGTACCTAGTGGATGTTAAAACTCAAGGCTACCACATATCACGGAAGTAGGGACTCTAATCCTGTTTGTGTGTTTTAACTTTTTGTCCCTCGGAAGTTAAAAAAAAAAAAAAAAAAAACTTTTTGTGTCTCGGCGTCAACTCCAAGTCTTCGCGTACTAAAAGGGATGTAATACTATTCCAGTACTAGAAACTAAAATCTAATTTTGAGTTTTGTTTCTAGACTCCAATATTTCCAAATTCCAAGTCTGGCTTATTAAAAAAGGTTGGAATATTAGTAATGTCGTTTTGTTTTGGTTTGAAGTGTAAGCGTATGAAAGGATTTCTCATAATATCCCACTAAAAGATTGATTGACCAGTAAACTAAGTAGGTGTCAAAGTATGCACATGAATTAATTTGTTAGGCAAAAGCATTTTTCATCCTATGGAATTACATTTCATGTCCCCCAATTCTCCAAGCATGATTGTAAATTTGTAATTCTCATTGTGATCTTTCACCTAATCCAACAAAAAACTAGCACATTATCAAAGGATATAGTTTGTTCTACATGAATATGTAATCTGCGAGCACAACACACAATTCTTAATTGTATATCGTAAAAAAGAAGTTTGTTTGTGTTTTATTCCGACTTGACTCTCACGTGAAAAAACATTAACTTTCACGTGAACACAAATATTTACGAATAATTATTAAATATTTCCAACAATTATTAAATAGTGAAATAACTTTCATATCCACTATTTTCATGTGAACACAAATATTTATGAATAATTATTAAATATTTTGAACACATGAAAGTTAATGTTTTTTTAGAAAATCAACAAATGATATAATCAATGCATTAAAATTTGGGACACCTCTAGAGATCATTTGATTGTATTCATAACTTTTGTGCGTATCACCCCAAGATTATAAGAATTTTTTTTTTTTACATGATCTCTAAAAATTTCCAAAATATTTCTGCTTTGATGTTCAAAAAACCTCAACTCTCTTGTGTATTAATCTACAAACTTAAAAATAATTTCTAATGATGTCACAAATATATATGAATAACTATCGTTTAGTCTTTTTTTAAAAAAGTTACTCAATTTTTTGTGTATTAATCCACTATTTTTTTCCCTTTTTTGGCGAAAAAAGTCAACATTTTAATATTTTTTTTTTCAAAAAAAAATCCTCAAAAAACATGTGATATTTTTCATTTCCTTAAAAATACTTTAATTATTTATCATTACCGGATTAAAACTTGAACTTTTTAAATGTTTTCCATTACAACGTATCTAGTTAACTGTCATTAACGGCCGTTAATAGCCGTTAACTGGTTACGTTGTAATCGGGAACATTTAAAAAATTCAACGTAACCAGTTAACGGCTGTTAACTGGTTAATACTTGAATTTTTTAAATGTTTACGATTACAACGTAATTAAGTTCACGTTAACGGCTTTTACCTGATAAAAATTCACGTTTTTTTTGGGAAAAAATAATTAAGTTCACGTTTTTTTTTAGGAATTAATTTTCCCGAACATAAATGATGTTCATTAGTCCAAGAATATTATAGAGATCCGTTGGAGATCAAAATATAAACTCATGAATATTCGAGAGACTTCTTATGAACTGAAATGTAAATCATAATTATGTAATCTATATAACCCTCACATAATGGAATAAATCCACCTCAATTGTTATGTTTTTCTCTACAATTATCCAAAACACATTATCAACATACATGAGTTATAGGTGTCAGTACAAACCCAGTTTGGGGCATTAGATATCAGTGGGGACAACTATTTCTTGAGCGTTACATGCCGAAATTCATTTAGACGCAAGAGACAAATAGTTGTCTCTATAATTATTCTAACTCATTTTTTTTATATCATAAATTGTATATAGTATGTATGGAGTATTAAAGATGTATCTGAAATTAAAACTGTTATTAATAATAAGTTAATAACACCTACTAAAAATGTAAAACGCTAAAATAATATAAAGAGAAAACATGATTTTATTTCTGTTATCATAGATTTAGTAAAGTAAATATCGTTGTAGAAAAACATTCAAATCTCGTGTTCAAATCACGTGACCAAAAAAAAAAAAACATTCAAATCTTTGCTTTGCGAAATTTTGGCGCTTGAGTTATATTGATAACAAATTTTTTTTCTTACTTACAACCATTGGGAGCAAACCCGACACGCCCGCCCGCACCATCATACACAACTTGTAGCGTTTGCTGTTGAACATTCCCAAATATCGCGGAATCCGTCTCATTTTTATTCCCCGCAAACGCCAAACAAAACCGCGACGATTTCCCTTTCATCGGATACAAAACCCCTTTCGATCCAAGCTCCACGACGGCGCCGCCTCCGAAGTGAAAGGAAATCTTCGGGACTTTCACCGTCAGCTTAAATCCGGGGAAATCATAGCATGTATCAAAGATCGATTGTGGAGACGAAGGCTTGTGTTTCAACTTGGACATCTGATCCTTAAACGCGTCTCGTAACGCTGCGTAAGCTTTGGGATGAAGACGAGTAACCACGGTCCCGGAATCGATTATAGCTCCAGGTTTTGAGAATACGGTTGACGGAATCGGCAATTTCTGTTTTCCGACGGAGATTCCCACGATTTCGAGGCCGTAGAAATATGGATCTGGGAAGGAGGTAAGCGGCGTGAATTTAACGGATTTTGAGATTCCGGCGGATCCGAAGGTGAGATGACCGGTGTATCTAGCGGAAGAAGGGAGACAGTAAGAGAAGATCTTCTTGTAGATCTTCGCCGTCTGCGACGGAAATGAAAGTTCTCCACGGCCAAGTCCGAGAACTCCGGCGACACCTGAGAAGTCTCCTGCGTTCTTATTACCGCAACCGAAGTTAACACCGTCGACGATGTTAGAGCTCGTTAAGGTAAATTTCTCCTTCGCGAGAAATCCTTGTGAGAACGACTTATCGTGGTATTTGATTTTGTAGATGCAGTTTGATGGTGAGCAAACTTTATCGATACCTGATTACAGAGATGAAGTTAGAATCTCGGTTTGAACAGACCGGGGTTTACATACCGAAACTACGAAACCGAAGGTGGTATTGAGAAGGTCAGAGATTGGAGATGAACATGAAACATTGGAGTAGGAGGTTGAGGAAGAAGGGTTAAAGATTGGTTCAGTTTGAGAGTAGCAAGATTGAGCACATGGCTTGCATTGTGTCCACGTCAAATCGCTTCCTGTGTCGAACAAAAGCGAGACATCGTGTTTTGGTGTCCCGATGCCGATTGTTACGACGTAAATCCCTGGACTGGGACCGCCATATTGCTTAGCCGGTAGATCCAAGGACTGGCTCTGCTTTATCTGGTCTATTAAATTATTTGAAAGCCTTGAGTGGATGAAGTCCACACGCGCTTGATCACGTATGAGGATGTCGTCATGGTCAGGATTCATACTGGATTTGCTGCTACACGCACCGTGCCTATGCACCAAGGATAGCGACGACTTGGTATTAGATGCTGAGCAGAGAAAACTAAGGTTAGTAAATAGCAGGAAAAGACCCAAACCTTCTTAGTAAATAAAATCATAATTACAACAAATCATCAGCATTTTGTATTCTGATCGAAGAATTTTTTATTCACCTTTTGAAGAAGGAACACAAGATGAGGATGAAGGGAAAAGAGAGCTAAGTTGGATAGTGTAATAATCAACCTCTACACTCTCTCTTTGTTGAGCTCCCTCAGTACAATCCGAATTGAGACATACACAGAAGACTATTATCAGCAATAATGTTATGAATGTCCCTCATTACATGCGATTGGTTGGACCTTTTATAACCAAGCTCTGTTTGCTCAACTCTTGTGCAAAGATTTCTTGTCTTGACTCCAAGTCAATGCCTCCGAGTCTTGGCGTGTTGAAGAGTTTGTAGCATTTATGTCAATTTTTGTGGCTACACTTAAAGTTTCTAAATGATTTCAATCGAGTGTTGGAATATTCAAAAGATTTTTTCCTTTTGAGTGTAGCAAGAGCCTGAGCATGGCTCGCACTGGATCCAAGTCAAATCGCTTCCCGTGTCGAAGATTAGTGATTGATCAAGTTTAGGTGTTCCAATTCCGATTGTTACGATATAATTTGCTGAACCGAGCGTGCTCCCATCTTTAGCCGGTAGGTCAGTGACTTGGCTTGGCTTGACTACTCGGTCTGTGGAATTCTTTGAAATCTTTGAGTGGATGGAGTTTACGCGCGCTTGATCGCGGCTAAAGATGTCGGCATGGTTAGGACTCGCAGTAGCTAGACTTGAGCATGGGCCGTTTCGATGCACCACGTGCATGGACGACTTGGTATTAGATGCTGAACAGCGAAAAATACATGTTAAAATTGCTAAAAAGAATAAGAGACTTCATTATACTTATCGACTCACTTGCTCTGGATCCAACATGACTAGTAACCAAAATCTAAGACAATAAATCACAGAGATTAAATCGGCTAATTAATATTATAATACCTTCAAGATGATGATTTAGAAAACAGAGAGCTGAGTTGAATTGTGTGAGAATGTTTCTCTTCGCGCTCTCTGTCTTGAGCTCCCTCGGTACAAACCCAATTGAGACATATGGAAAGGATTATCATGCTCTTCAAAACATTCCTCATTATGCTCATTTTTCAATCTCTGTCTCTCACGGGAATAATATTATAAGTGTTACTCAATTACATGAGATTGTATGGACCTTTTATAACCAAATCTTTGTTTGCCCAGGAAGTTGAAGTACCTAGTGGATGTTATTTAAACTCAAGGCTACCACATATCACGGAAGTAGGGACTCTAATCCCTGTTTGTATGTTTTAACGTTTTGTCGCTCGTAGTCAACTCCAAGTCTTCGATTTACGCGTACTAAAAGGAATGTAATACTATTCCAGTACTAGAAACTAAAATCTAATTATGAGTTTTGTCTCTAGACTCCAAATATTTCCAAGTCTGGCTTATTAAAAAAGGTTGGAATATTATTAATGTCGTTTGTTTTGGTTTGAAGTGTGCGTATGAAAGGGTTTCGCATAATATCCCACTAAAAGATTGACTGACCAGTAAACTAAGTAGGTGTCTAATTTGTTATGCAAAAGCAGTGTTTTTATTCTATGGAATAAGTGAATTACATTTCGTGTCCTCCTAGTCTCCATGCATGATTGTAAATATGTAGTACTCATTGTGATCTTTCAGTTAACCCGGCCAGCAAAAACTGGCACATTTCCAAAGCATGGTTTGTTCTACTAACTATATGATCTGCCCGCACAAACACAATTCTTCTATTGTAAATTGGAAAAAGAAGTGTGTTTGTGTTTTATTCCAACTTGACTCTATGTAATTAAACTAGTACTTTTTTTGTTGTTGTTGAAAAGGAATGTATGTTGATGTTCACTGTTCACTCCTCATTATTCTCCAAGTTAGCAACGACGCGGTAATCTTATGCCACTTAAGACTTTTCTTCAGTTCTAGAAACAAGTTGACAAATTAAAGGTAATGACTATCTAAATCAGTCATGAACATCACAACCGATATTCCATCAAATTATCAAATTGATTATGCAATAATGAATCGGTGAAAACATGCCACCCAAATTTATTATTGTATAATCACTGTAAAGACGATTATCAAACTCTCACCTGAAATTACACACTTAACTAAATTTGTGGTAGATCCAAAACAATTTGTGATAACAATGTTTTTTTTCTTACATCTTAACTACAACCATTAGGAGCAAACCCGACCCGCCCGCCCGCACCATCATACACAACTTGTAGCGTTTGCTGTTGAACACTCCCAAATATCGCGAAATCCTTCTCCTTTTTATTCCCCGCAAACGCCAAACAAAACAGCGACGATTTCTCTATCGGATACAAAACCCCCTTCGATCCAAGCTCCACGACGGCGCCACCGCCGAAGTGAAATGAAATCTTCGGGACTTTCACCGTCGTCTTAAATCCGGTGAAATCATAGCACGTATCAAAGAGCTTCGATTGTGGAGGTGGAGACGAAGTCTTGTGTTTCAACTTCAACATCTGATCCTTAAACGCGTCTCGTAGCGCTGCGTAAGCTTTCGGAGGAAGACGAGTAACCACGGTCCCGGAATCGATTATAGCTCCACGTTTTGAGAATACGGTTGACGGAATCGGCAATTTCTGTTTTCCGACGGAGATTCCCACGATTTCGAGGCCGTAGGCATCTGGATCTGGGAAGGAGGTAAGCGGTGTGAATTTGATGGATTTTGAGATTCCGGCGGATCCGAAGGTAAGATGACCGGTGTATCTAGCGGAAGAAGGAAGACAGTAAGAGAATATCTTATTGTAGATCTTCGCCGTCTGCGAAGGTAATGAAAGTTCTCCACGGCCAAGTCCGAGAACTCCGGCGACACCTGCGAATTTTACGTTCTTATTACCGCAACCGAAGTTAATACCTTCGACGATTCTAGAGCTCGTTAAGGTAAATTTCTCCTTCGCGAGAAATCCTAGCGACGACGAGTGGTCGGCGTATGTGATATTGTAGATGCAGTTTGATGGTGAGCAAATTTTACCGATACCTGATTAAAGAGATGAAGTTAGAATCTCGGTTTGAACAAACCGGGGTTTACATAAAGAAACTACGAAACCGAACCTGAGGTGGTATTGAGAAGGTCAGAGATTGGAGATGAACATGAAACATTGGAGTAGGAGGTTGAGGAAGAAGGGTTAAAGATTGGTTCAGTTTGAGAGTAGCAAGATTGAGCACATGGCTTGCATTGTGTCCACGTCAAATCACTTCCTGTGTCAAACAAAAGGGAGACATCGTGTTTTGGTGTACCGATGCCGATTGTTACGACGTAAGTCCCTGGACTGGGACCACCATATTGCTTAGCCGGTAGATCCAAGGACTGGCTCGGCTTGATCTGGTCTATTAAATTATTTGAAAGCCTTGAGTGGATGAAGTCCACACGCGCTTGGTCACGTATGAGGATGTCGTCATGGTCAGGATTCATACTGGATTTGCCGCTACACGCACCATGCCTTTGCACCAAGGGCAGCGACGACTTGGTATAAGATGCTGAGCAGAGAAAACTAAGGTTAGTATAAAGCAGAAAAGACACAAATCTTCTTAGTAAAAAATAATTATTACAACAAATCATCAGCATTTTGTATTCTGATCGAAGAATTTATTCACCTTTTGAAGAAGGAACACAAGATGAGGATGAAGGGAAAAGAGAGCTAAGTTGGATTGTGTAATAATCAACCTCTACACTCTCTCTTTGTTGAGCTCCCTCAGTACAATCGGCATTGAGACATACACAGAAGACTATTATGATATTCAACAAATTCCTCATTATGCTCATTTTTACTCTCTCTCTCTCTCTCACAGCAATAACGTTATAAATGTCCCTCAATTATATGAGATTGGTTGAACCTTTTATAACCAAGCTCTGTTTGCTCAAGAAACTCTCTTGTGCAAAGATGTCTTGTCCTGACTCCAAGTCAATGTCTCCGAGTCTTTGGCGTGTTGAAGGGTTTGTAACATTCTATCAATTTTTGTCTCTACACTTAAAGTCTCCAAATTTAGTGAACTGGCCCCAAGTAGCACTTCAAACCTCGAACTTTTTATAAACCGTCTATAATAAGTTTTATGTCAATTTTTGTGTCTACACTTGAAGGGTTTATTATGCTAATTTTTGTGTCTAAACTATACAATAAAACCTCTATAAATTAATAATGTTGGGACTTTAAAAATTTATTCATTTAGAGAGATATTAATTAATCGAAAAATTAATATTTATTAATTTATAGAGATGAGTTAGTTTCAATCCATAATTTTTTTTTAAAAAAAAGCTTCAAATGATGTTATATTTAAAAAATTTATAAAGATAAATTCATATATGCAAAGTTGCAATTATTATGATTAGATTTTGCAATAAATATTATTTGGATAACATATATATTGGATCATCTCAATGAAAAGAGAAATGTTCGTTAATTCAAAGTTTACAAGAAAATATGACGAGGATCACTAATATTGATGTTGAAATTAACACAATATTGTATGTATAAAAAATCAATTATCATATCTACAATCTTTTTAGGAGTCTTGAATACGTATCGAAAAGAATTTGAACTTTTTTTCTTTGTAGTAAGTAAAATTAAATACAAAATTTAAGAATATTTCAACTGTAACTAAAAACAAGCAAAACTATAAGTATATTTAGCACATGATATTAGTTATATAAGCATAATTTGTATGATTATTAATTTATGATATAATTGGGACCATATATTTACATTGGAGTTTCAAAAAAATTATTAACTTATTATTTTATCGAATTTTGCTAATTTTTACATTGGTCCAACTCGAGACCGGCAAATTTTATTATTTTATAGAGATTATTAACTTATAGAGGTTTTCCTGTATTATGAATTGAACAATAAATTGAGTTTCCAACTCATCTCTATATTCACTTTTTTACTCTATTATAGAGGAAAATTTTCTCTAACCCATCTATATATCCCACTCTAAAATAGAGAAATGAATAGTATTCCTCTACATATAAAAAAAACTCATCATTCCTCTATTTTAGAGAATATTTTTTTTTTACGAAATGGTCCTTCAAATTTTACATGCTTCCATTTAAAACTTAAAAACTTCTATAAAATAGTTTTTTTTGTAATCTTTTAACTAATTAAACTTATAATAATATATAATATTATTAACAAGATTAATATTAGTACAAAATTCATTTTTAGGTCGATTTATATATATCAAAGATAAGGAAGCTCATTTTTACTTCAAAATGCATTAGTCGATCATTTATGAGAAAAATACACTAACGATGATATTTAAGAAAGTAGTCTATTGTAACTTTTTTTTTTGTTTTTTTTTTTTTGTCTGAGTATCTTTTTTTTTATTTAGTCATGTTTTTTAATGTAATTTTGATTGAAATGATTTTATAATTTTATTGAGTTATTTCTAAAAAACAAATAATGGGGTAAATTTTGTAATTTTAACAAATAATGGGTGGTAATTAAAATTTATAATTAAATAATAATAAAATATATTTGGAATATTTTGTTTTAGAGTAAAATTTAGAGAAATGAGTTCGAGATGCTCTGAGTATATATACATATGGTGCCGACCGGTAAACTTCACTATATAAAAAAAAAAAATTGAACATGGCTTATTGGTTAATCGTAGTCATTAACTAGATCCGACTCCTGTATTGTGTCATTGGAAGAAAGATGTTAAAAAAGTCAAAAGCATCTCTCTTCCGCAACTTCACTCTGTATATTTGAATGATTTCACTCCAGTATTGGAATAAAAAATATACAAATTTAGAGTTTCCTTGATTTGTACAATAAAAAGTAATTGTTGTATCACCACCACACACAAACTTATTATAAACAGTACAATTACTTCAGATATGATCAGGCTCCCACCCCAATTACACACTTGATTAAGGATGATAGATGATATAGAATTTGTACCAAATCCTTCAACTTAACTACACCCATTTGGCGCAAACCCGACCCGTCCACCCGCACCATCATACTCAACTTCAAGCGTTTGCTGCTGTACATTCCCAAATATAGCCGCGTTACCGTCATCGCTATTCCCCGCAAACGCTAAACAAACCTGCGACATCTTAAACGCATACAAGATCCCTTTCGAGCCAAGCTCCACCACAGCTCCCCCGCTAAAAGTAAACGCAACTTTCGGAATCGTCACCGTCTTCAATCCACTAAGATCAAAACACGTGTCCAAAATCGAAACGGCAGACGCGCTCGGATACTTGGACATCTTGGCTTTAAACGCACTTGATAAAGCCGAGTAAGCTTTGGGAGGAAGACGAGTGATCACGGTTCCGGAGTCGATCAAAGCTCCCGGAGTTGAGAATACAGTCGACGGAATCGCTAATTTGGGGCATTAGATATCAGTGGAGACAACTATTTGTCCTTGTCGTTCACATGCACGAATTCATTTGGACGCATAAGACTAATAATTGTCTACACTAATATCCAATGCCTCTATAATTATTCATTACTCAATTGGTTTTTTATATATATCATAAATTGCAGTTTATCTTATTAAAGATGTATCTAAATTCAAAAATGTTATTAATAATAACACCTACTAAATGTAAAATGCTAAAAAAAAAACATAAAGAGAAAACATGAATTTATTTCTGTTATCATCATATAATCAGGATTTAGTAAAGTAAAATTCGTTCTAGATAGTTTTGATTTCCTCTCTTGATAGTCTTTTGGGGAAGTAAATTTTGAAAACGTCCATTTAAAGTGGATAGTAAGTAGAGCAGGCTAATGCTGCTTTGAATTTTGGGTGATGAAGACTCTTTCTTATTGTAAAAAAAAAAAAAAATTATTTAAAAAAAAATTTAAGTTAACAATTTATTTAAAAAAAAAAATTTCGTTGTAGAAAACATTCAAATCTTTGCTTTGCGCAAATTTTGGCGCTTGAGTTATATTGATAACAACTCTTTTCATACTTTTTTAACTACAACCATTGGGAGCAAACCCGACCCGCCCGCTCGCACTATCATACACCACTTGTAGCGTTTGCTGTTGAACATTCCCAAATATCGCGGAATCCGTCTCATCTTCATTCCCCGCAAACGCCAAACAAAACCGCGACGGTTTCCCTTTCATCGGATACAAAACCCCTTTCGATCCAAGCTCCACGACGGCGCCACCGCCGAAGTGAAACGAAATCTTCGGGACTTTCACCGTCAGCTTAAATCCGGGGAAATCATAGCAGGTATCAAAGATCGATTGTGGAGACGAAGTGTTGTGTTTTAACTTCAACATCTGATCCTTAAACGCGTCTCGTAGCGCTGCGTAAGCTTTCGGAGGAAGACGAGTAACCACGGTCCCGGAATCGATTATAGCTCCAGGAGTTGAGAATACGGTTGATGGAATCGGCAATTTCTGGTTTCCGACGGAGATTCCCACGATTTTGAGGCCGTAGAAATATGGATCTGGGAAGGAGGTAAGCGGTGTGAATTTGATGGATTTTGAGATTCCGGCGGATCCGAAGGTGAGATGGCCGGTGTATCTATCTGAAGAAGGAAGACAGTAAGAGAATATCTTATTGTAGATCTTCGCCGTCTGCGACGGAAATGAAAGTTCTCCACGGCCAAGTCCGAGAAGTCCGGCGACACCTGCGAATTCTCCTTTGTTCTGATTACCGCAACCGAAGTTAACACCGTCGACGACATTAGAGCTCGTTAAGGTAAATTTCTCCTTAGCAAGGAATCCTAGCGACGACGAGTGGTCGCCGTATGTGATATTGTAGATGCAGTTTGATGGTGAGCAAACCTTACCGATACCTGATTAAAGAGATGAAGTTAGAATCTCGGTTTGAACAAACCGGGGTTCACATACCGAAACTACGAAACCGAACCTGAGGTGGAATTGAGAAGGTCAGAGATTGGAGATGAACATGAAACATTGGAGTAGGAAGTTGAGGAAGAAGGGTTAAAGATTGGTTCATTTTGAGAGTAGCAATCTCGAGCACATGGCCGGCATTGTGTCCAAGTCAAATCGCTTCCTGTGTCGAACAAAAGCGAGAAATCGTGTTTTGGTGTCCCGATGCCGATTGTTACGGCGTAAGTCCCTGGACTGGGACCGCCATATTGCTTAGCCGGTAGATCCAAGGACTGGCTCTGCTNNNNGAAAGCCTTGAGTGGATGAAGTCCACACGCGCTTGATCACGTATGAGGATGTCGTCAGGGTCGGGATTCATACTGGATTTGCCGCTACACGCACCGTGCCTATGCACCACAGGCAGCGACGACTTGGTATAAGATGCTGAGCAGAGAAAATTAACGTTAGTATAAAGCTAAAAAGACACAAATCTTCTTAGTAAATAAAATCATTATTACAACAAATCATCAGCATTTTGTATTCTGATCGAAGAATTTATTCACCTTTTGAAGAAAGAACACAAGATGAGGATGAAGGGAGAAGAAAGCTAAGTTGGATTGTGTAAAAATCAACCTCTACACTCTCGCTTTGTTGAGCTCCATCAGTACAATACGAATTGAGACATACACAGAAGACTATAATGACATTCAACAAATTCCTCATTATGCTCATTTTTACTCTCTCTCTCTCACACAGCAATAATGTTATAAATGTCCCTCAATTACATGAGATTGGTTGGACCTTTAATAACCAAGCTCTGTTTGCTCAGGAAACTCTCTTGTGCAAAGATGTCTTGTCTTCACTCCAAGTCAATGTCTCTGAGTCTTGGCGTGTTGAAAAGTTTGTAGCATATATGTCAATTTTTGTGGCTATTAAAGTTTCTAAGTTTAGGTACGAAAGGTTTTGTAATAATAATCCCACTATATTATGAATTGAGTGAGTATACATACATAAGGTGCCGACTCGTAAACTGGTTTCACTATATAAACGAAAAATAATTGAACATGGCTTATTGCTTAATCGTTTGTTCAAGTATAGTCATTAACTAGATCCGCCTCCGTATTGTGTAATTGGAAGAAAGATGTTAAAAAACAAACGGATGAAAATAAAAAAAAGTCAAAAGCATCTCTCTTCCCCAACTTCACTCTGTATATTTGAATGATTTCACTCCAGTATTGGAATAAAAATATACAAATTTAGAGTTTGATTTGTACAATAAAAAGTAATTGTTTTATCACCACACACAAACTTATTATAAACTGTACAATTACTTCAGATATCATCAGGCTCCCACCCAATTTTACACACTTGATTAAGGATGATAAAAGCTATAGAATTCGTACCAACTCCTTAATCCTTAACTACACCCATTTGGAGCAAACCCGACCCGTCCGCCCGCACCATCATACACAACTTCAAGCGTTTGCTGCTGTACATTCCCAAATATTGCCGCATTACCGTCATCGCTATTACCCGCAAACGCTAAACAAACCTGCGACATCTTAAACGCATACAAGATCCCTTTCGAGCCAAGCTCCACAACAGCTCCACCGCTAAAAGAAAACGCAACTTTCGGAATCGTCACCGTCTTCAATCCACTAAGATCAAAACACGTGTCCAAAATCGAAACGCCCGACGCGCTCGGATATTTCGACATCTGCGCTTTGAACGCACTTGATAACGCCGAGTAAGCTTTGGGAGGAAGACGAGTGATCACGGTTCCGGAATCGATCAAAGCTCCCGGAGTCGAGAATACGGTGGTAGGAATCGCTAATTTCTGACCGCCGACGGTGATTCCAACGATATCGAGACCGTAGAAGGAGGTTCCTTCTGTAAGAGTTGAGATCGGAGTGAATTTGACTGATCTCGAGATTCCGGCGGATCCGAAAGTGAGATGACCAGTGTAGCTTGCGGAAGAAGGAAGACAGTAAGAGAAGACCTTATTGTACTTCGTCGCCGTTTGCGAGGGAAATGAGAGTTTGTCACGGCCAAGTCCGAGAAGTCCGGCGACTCCGGTGAATAGACCTTGATTGTTCTCCCCGCAACCGAAGTAAACACCGTCGAAGACATCGGAGCTTCCTAAGGTAAATTTCTCCTTAGCGAGGAACCCGACGGAGAATGATTGATCGCCGTACTGTATACCGTAAACGCAATTTGAAGCCGAACAACTTCCAGCGTTTCCTATTCAAGGTAAAAAAAAAAACCGGTTAACATAACCGAATCTTTAATTTGAAACTTGAGGTAGAAGTATCCATTTGGGGGAAAAAATCGAAAAATCAAACCTGTAGCGGAGGTAAGCGAGCCACAAGCAGCAGCAGAGCAAGAGACGTTGTAGTAAGAAGAAGACTTAGAAGGATTAAAGATTGGTTCCTTCTGATCATAGCAAGTCCGAACACATGGCTCGCACTGAGTCCACGACAAGTCGCTACCCGTGTCAAAAATCAGTGAAAGATCATGTTTTGGTGTTCCAAGTCCAATTGTTACGATGTAGTTCCCTGAACCTAACGTGCTCCCGTCTTTAGCCGGTAGTTCCGTTGACTTGCTTTGACCGATTCGGTCCGTGAGTTTCTTCGATAGTCTAGAGTGGATCGAGTTTACGCGGGCCTGGTCGAGTTTGAGAATCTCGACATGGTCTGGACTCTTGGTGGTGGCTTTGTTTGT
>OVAF01001890.1:0-13848 GCA_900406245.1 Odontarrhena argentea | reverse complement strand
AAACAAAGGCTGCAAATTTCTAATAAACATTCTAAATCCAACATCATCGACCATGGTTAACGGATACCCATGTAAAATTATCATCCGAGCTAGATCAAACCTACTCCGCCTTTGATCCAAAACAGCATTAAAAACTGTGAGAGAGTCATGTTCTCTAATATGCTCATGTTCATATCTAACATTCACTACACTAAGCACTTCATCTTTTCTCCGCTCACGATGATCATCACCATCACCGACATTCGCTAGCTCAAGTCTCTCTTCTTTCTTCTTTCCCCTAACTAAATACTGAGAAACAACACCGTTACTACTATTACTACTAGTACTGGTTCTCTTCCTACATCTAATCAAATGGTTCCTCAAATGTGAAGTCCCGCTCGCGCTCGATCCGCTTAGACGTTTCTTACAATGCCTACAAATAGCCACAAACGTATCGCCTTTTCTTACTCTATCGAAATCATTCCACACAACTGATTTCAACCTCCCAGATTTCACAATCACTGCATCTGACAAATCCATCTCATTGGTTATCATCAGTGTTCCACTCTCTCCTACACAAAACAAAAGGTAATTAGCAACCAAAACCGAAACATACCTAAAATCTCACGATTGTTCATAAAAAGACAAAAACTTGTACAGAATTAAATTAGAATGGGGCACTACATAAACACAACAATGTCCCTGAATAGACAAAAACCCAAAGTTTGGTTTTGCATAAACAAATTTTTAAAAATTGGAAGCAAAACATCGAATTATCTAAAAATGAATTACCACCGAGGAAGAAACAAGACCCTGAACTCCAAAGCTCATCCAAGTCTCTCCGATAAACTTCTCAGAGGTGGTTTAACGGCGGCGAACTCTCTCGGTTTCGGTGGTCGCGGCGGTAGGGTTTTAGTATTAAGGAGAAAAGCCCAAAGCTTTCTGTAAGTGGAAAGATATTTTTCTCTTTGAAACGGCGAACGAAAAAGTAAAATTTACGAAACGATACCTTATATTTTACGTCTGTTTACAAAATTAGCCCAAGTTTATTTTACTATCAAACCGGTCCAATCTTATTTACAAATTACAACCACTCATTTTGGAGTTGTGCTTTCTTCACACATGGCTGCAGTTACAACAACCTTATCATCATCATCATCGTCGCTACATTTCATCAATGGCTCACACAGATTTGTTTCTTCTAACTCTATCTTCCTCCGTCGTCGGATCCGCCGCGTGAAACGCTTGTTGACTTCGTACCGTAGCTCTCAGGTACGTCTGGTTATTTCCTTCCTTACACATCAAACTTATGCATCCCAAAATTTGAATCAATCTCTTTATTCTTAGTCGCGTAGGCGATACGAATCGGACGATCGATTCTTTGACCGGTACGAGTACGATGAGGATGAGTTTAGCGACGACGAAGAAGATGATAGAGAAAGCAGTATTGATCTTTTGGTTAGATTCTTGACAAGTATGTTCAAGAAGGTCTCGAAACGAGCTAAAAAGGCTTCGCGGCGGATTTTGCCTGCCGCTATGTCTCCTCGACTCGTGAGTCTTCTTTCGTAGTTCAGATTTGCTTCAGTTTCGTCGGAGTTAGGATCTTAAAATCATATTTGCAGGTGTCTTTTGCAGTTGATGGGATATTGCTATTAGGCTCACTTTCTATAACAAGAGCATTTCTTGAGGTATCTTTAACCATTTTTGCTTACTCGATTCTCTCGTGTTTGTGTTAGTGGTTTTTTTGAGCTGTGTTTTTGCAGCTAGTTGAGCAGAGCTTTAGTTAGACTACATTAGTCAACAGTTAGACTACATTAGTCAACAGTTAGAGAAAATGACATTATGGAAGGAATGGTATAGGTTTAGTTTTTCTAGACACTATCACTAAGCAAAGCACAAGATTTGATATCCAGTAATAACAGAGCATATACTTTTTTTTTTTTCCATGATATCTGATCCTTGAACAACAACTTCAACTGTGTATTTGCCTTAGCCATGATAAGAAATTTGTGAGTTGGGCTGTTTCATGGACTTGTTTCCAACTTTTCTTGCAGGTAATATGTAATCTTGGAGGAACAGTTTTTACCGTGATTCTGCTGATCCGATTGTTCTGGGCGGGGGCTTCCTTCTTCCAGAGTAATGGCAGCTATTTTGGACCGAATCCATTGACTTAAACCTAGTTTCTTACTCCTTTTTGGGTGTCAAATATCGTTAATCTTGTCTTTTTTTTTATGCCGTGATTTGTATATTGGAGGTATAAGATAGTTGTGTAAATGTCACGATACTAAGAGTAAACGCAACGTAGTAGATTAAAGAATGTTCATTTAAGTAGACTATGAAGATCAGTAAACCAAGAAAATACATTGCTGAAAACCAGCTGGACCAAGAACCGTGTCTCAATATCTGAATAATAGGTTGGTAAATGGCCCATCAGTTTATGGTTGTGTATAACTGGATTTGCATCCACGACCTGGACATGCTTGCTGAGCTCCTTAAAACTCAATGTCAATCAAAATGGTGATCAGATAAGATAAATTAGAAAATCCGCATGGAATTGATGTTAGCTTTCTGTTGGTTAAGAGTATAATGTCCCACATATCATCAATAATATGTATATAATCTGTCTAATATATCATTTGTCAATTGAGTTAAGATTAAAAGGCCATGAAACATGATATGGTATCACAACTATTGATTTCTTTGGAATCACAATGTCTACGATTTCTTAAGTGTGAGGGGGTGTGTTAGCCTTTATACCATTGAGGATCATGCCCTTTTGTTCCGGTCTCATTATTCCTTTATCTCTTTTCTTCTTCCATTTCTTTTCGGACTCTTTACATCTTCCTTGTAATTTTTTTTTTGTAGCACGATTAATTTCACAACAATAGTAATCGCCAATAAATTCCCAAAGTGCAAGAAAAACCGAGTAGTACGGGGTTACGAGCTCAAATTAAGGAAGGTCTTGATGCGATAAGAATACAATAAAATTTATAATCTGAACTAACTACAAATTCAAGATAGATTTGTGTACTAGTGTCACAAAGCTAAGGAAGCAAAGAGTGTCCAAAAATAAGATCAACTAAAAACAAAGAAAGATTCAGCAAACATCGGCTCAAATACATAAGAAAACATGGAGCTTTGGACAAAACAAATTACTCATGTTTTTTGAAAGCTAACAAATTGCTCATGTTGATAAAAGAGTTAAGAAATAACAGCACTAGACATCGATATCACTCGATTAGGCCTATTAAGTAAGTTTCAAGATGGCTTATACATTTCCTCAAACGATTTTCGAACGCGGGAAAGACCATAATCTAGAAATTGATTGATCAAGTAAATAATTAGCATTATACATTTTTTAAACATCGAGAATAATTAATAACAATCAAGAAATTGGTGATTTTTTTTTCTTTTTTGAATTAAAGATTTTTTTTCTACACCGTTTACAGTATTTTGTAATTTTGGCAACGGTTATGCATCAACCAAAATGAAAAAAAAAATTATTAGAAAGATTCAACTAAGAATTGAACTGCATGGACTTTTTGATTATTATTATTATTATTATTATTATTTTTTGTCGACTGACTTTTTTGGTTTACCTAAGAACGGATTTTTTTTTTCTTTTGAATTAAAGTTTTTTTGATAACACCGTTTACAATTTTTGTAATTCTAGAAACAGCTCTGAAGCATAGTAGAAGATCCAACTAAAATTTGAACAGCATATCGACTTTTGGTTTTCTTATTTTTTCTGTTCTTTTTATGGATGGACTTTTTTGGTTTAGTCATCTCTCATATCATGTTTAGTCATTTTTTTTTTTTTTTTTTTTTAATATAGTAGTACTATCTTTGTGGAAAATATAAAGGAGTAGTACACTATAGACCAAGAAATGTCAAAACTCATGCATCCCGTCAAACACTCCACTCATTAATAANCCCCCCAAAAAAAAAAAAAAAAAAAAAAAAAACTAGTACTTAATTTCGTGACAACTCCCACGTTGCTCATATATACGACTTAATTTATGATTACACATGTATGCACATGAAGTATAAATATTAACTAACATTTGATTTCAATTAAAATATTTAAAATACCCATTAGTCACCATATATTATGTATACGACATATGTGCATGTTTGAAACAATAACCACGTACGTCTACATGTACACTACACTCTTATTATTTATAATTTGGGTCAATCAGAGATTGGAAATTGTGAAAGCTAACTTTGAATGGAATCTGAGCATTGTCTTATCTCAAAGATATTTCTTTGTCTTCTTTGCTCGAAGAAGCTTGACGTAGAGGTTTTGAATATACAGAAAACAAAGTGGCAACCATCAAGATTTTGGAAAAGCCTTCCTATAGGTTACGGTCCACTTACAAATTAAGACGTGGAACATTACAGATCACAGATTTGTAATCATTTACCCTTGACTACTAACAGATATACGCATTGAAAAGGAAACACAAGAACTTTCAACTTCATTACACAACAATAAAGTTAAAACCATATATAAGACTGACGTCATTTTGGTGTTTGTAATAATAGTCAATGAAGACATCACTCATTCACATATGATTCATTTAATCTGAATAGTCTAGATTAACCATTGAAATTAATGTAATATAATGTACAAGAGTGTTCAGGATTCTATTTGTTGTCACACGTTTATAGAAAAACTTGCAAATATATATTGACCCAGTCGTGGTTATTATGGAAAACAAACCAGGCCAGTGACTGTGTGTGTGTATACAAAATCACAACGTAACGACTAACCATTTTATTTAATAAAGCAACTTAGTTATTAACCAGAAATTACTATAGCCATTGGTTCGTATATCATAGACTTCGCTTTCACATGATCACATCAGTGTATCAGATAGAGTTTGTTAAAGAATCTAACAGCTCAATCGCTATATTTTGTAATGTTCTTCAAGATTTTTTCTTTTTGGCGTTTATCCTGCTAAAATCTACTTCGCCTTACGGGCAGGCCAACTATATTTGGTGATCGAAACCAAATTAACACGTGTATTCATATGTGTTAATTTCAACTCATAAGTAATAGTAAGTAGTTTATCTGATCAATTATTCTCAATTTATTGGACCTTTATACCAATCAATATGATAGAAAATTTTGGAATAAGGTATAGTTTTGATACATATATAAGTCTCGCATAATGTTATTACGAATTATAACATAAACTCAACATAATATATACTGTTGATCATAAATAGACATTGATGTGTTAATTTCGGATATGCAAAAGAAATCATACCATTAGTTTTTGTTTAATCCCCAAAAACAAAATGACAAGATCGATAAAGGACAATTGTGGATTTTTTTAAGCCGTTTATAGTTAATAAAAAATAAAATAAAAATAATTGGTTGTGAATATTTTTTTGTAAAAAGAAGAATATTTAATGATCTATTAAACCCTATAATAATCTTTGAAAATACTTTCTAATGATCATATTTTATCTCTTAATTTATTTTTTTTATCAAAACCCATTCCACATATATAAGAGATGTACCCCCATGATTTTTCATGTCTTGGAATCATTTTCTTATTTTTAAATTATTTTTCTTGTAAACCAATTTTTTATGTCTCTTTAAAATGAGAAGCGAAGAAACGTCAAGCATACTAAATACACCTCAAAGCCAAAAAAAGTTCATAAAGTGTATAAAATAGGTCGACCAAAAAAAAAAAAAAATTGTAGAAAAATATATGAAATACACAAATAAATATTTTCCAACAATGACGACCAAACAACATACAAAAATTTCCAACCAATTAAGAAGAACGTTTAGAAATACTGTACATATGACATGCAACCACTAGTGGTCCTACTATTTATATCAACGGTACGAATCGGGAAACTAAATCCGGACTCATCATCACACTTTCCTGGACTCTCTTGTCCCTTTGAATCTCTCACCCACCCAATAATAATGAATTAAAGGTAATAATAATAAGCTTTTTATTTATTTATTTATTTTTATATTTTGAAGATTATTGATGTTTTTTATTTATTTGAACCTTTAATTATTACATTTTGTTATATTTATGAGACACACATGCATATGCCGAAGCTCATCTTTGACCGACATGCGTGCCGAAATCTAAGAATAGAATATCAAACAAGAGCACATTCATGTATATATATAGACGCCGTACACAGAGACCAAACCTCATCAAACCTCTCAGCTATTCAATTCCACAGCTCTGAGTTTGATCAATCTTTTTTTATTTTAATAACCAAAAAAAAAAACGGTGTAAGTAATGGGATCAATGAAGAGTGATGAGTACGTACGGCTACTAGGAGCATGGCCTAGCCCTTTCGTGCTACGGACTCGGATAGCACTTAACCTAAAGGGTGTAGCGTACGAGTATCTAGAAGAGGAAGATACTTTGAATTCGGAGAGCGTCTTAAACTATAACCCTGTCCATAAACAGATCCCTATCCTCATCCATGGCAACAAACCCATCCGTGAATCACTCAATATCGTCATGTATGTCGATGAGACTTGGCTCTCTGGTCCTCCCATCCTTCCTTCTGACCCTTTTGATCGTGCCGTCGCTCGTTTTTGGGACGTCTATATTGATGAACATGTAAGTCATGATGAATCCATTGCAAATTTTATACATGTTTCTTGGTTTTCTTAGAACCCATTTTTTCCTAAAATTAAAATAAGAGTTTTAAAACGATATGCAATTTTACCAAATCCTCTCCCAACCATGATCAATCCAACGTTCCAAAGGTCATGAGGAAGATTCAATATTATGCTCATTTCAAAATGTCTATAATATATTCTTTAGGAAATGTAGAAATATAAAGTATAAAACCTTTTTTCAAGATCTGATTATATAAAAATCTGAAGTCCAAAATGATGGCTCCCTTTGCATATGTTAGATATCTCTATATTGCTTCTTACAACACTAAATTTTATTTTGATTTCATGCATATAATGAAATTTTTGAATTTTGTATTAATCATAAAACTTATGAGTCATATACTTCTTTGATGTTTTCTATAGTGTTTCACATCAATCAATGGAGTGGCAGTAGCAAAAGAAGAGGAGGAGAGAAAGGCGGCGATAGCAAAGCTAGAGCAGTGTATGGCTCTATTGGAGGAAACGTTTCAAGAATGCAGCAAAGGAAGAGGCTTCTTTGGAGGAGACAACATCGGATTCATTGATATCGGTTTTGGATCGATGTTGGGTCCTCTTAAGGTCCTCGAGAAATTCACGGGCATCAGGTTCATAAATCCAGAAAACACACCAGGTCTTTTCCATTGGGCAGACAGATTTTACGCACATGAAGCAGTTAAGCCTGTCTTGCCTGATATTGAGAAGCTTGTTCAGTTCGCCAAGTTAAAGTTTAGTAGTTCGATCTTTAAATGAAGACCAACGACTAATAATACTACTTACGACGATATATTATCATATATGTGTCGAATAATCAAGATCGAGGAATAAGATGTATACTCGATTAATTAAAGGCACAGTCAAACTGTTTTTTTGTTTTTTTTTGTTATATGTCATACTTCATGTGTATGCTAGAGATATTCAATCGTGGCACGTAAAGATAACTTATTTCCAGTGATTATTTTTTATTAAATGTGCAATGTGTTGATTATTAGCATTCCCAAAAAAAAAAAAAAAAAAAAAAAAAAAAAAAAAAAAAAAAAAAAAAAAAAAAATTGGAGAAGAAGATTAAAGTGCTTATTTTCAGATTTGAGTATGAATTTTTGAAAATTTCGTTTTAAGTCTCAACGTGTATCATGACCTGAAAATTCCAAGTATTTTTATTAACATGAAATATGTATCCAAACACAACGACGACTCTAACTGCCACCACCGCGCACTAGACTACAAGTCCGATCTATGATTAAATTTTATTAGGTTGTAGATTAATTAAATTTTGATGAAATTAGAATGAGAAAATGTAAATAATTACGGTGAGTAATAAAATCATGCAAATCCACTAAGCAGCTACGTATAATTTCAGGGAAAAAATCAAATTTCTTTTGGTAAATACAGCTAAAGATTAATAAAAATCACCAAAAGTTTAATAAAATAGGCCATTAATTAACTATATGACTTAGGGTTGCAGTGTAATGAGCGGGTTGAAAGAAAATATTAAGATCAATCTAACATTCTATAATAAAAGAGAAAAATATGACGATTTTTTTTCCGACCATGGATGAATTTAGTTTATATTTAAACTGTTGACAAAAAATAAAATAAAAATCAAACGACTGACGAAGTTCAAATATTTTGAGGAATATGCATTTTCAACACAAAAAATATGATAACATCCATTTGATAAAATTTAAGGTTTAGCTGACAAATAAGATGGGACGAATAATCAAATGAAAATGACAAAATTGTCCACAACGTTCTACATATGGTGTCATTTATTAGAATTGGTTACCATTGCTATTCCATCCAATGACGCCAAAACTATATTTCCGTGAAGTATCAGAAATGCTACTGCCCAAATGAAACTAATCAATATAATTGGTACTACTTAATTAGCATCTCATTGAATATTTTTGTTGCTTTTTAAATTGTCTTTAGTCACAAAACGAATGGTATTTGAGATTTTGGTCATTCCTTTTCGCCAATGGACTAATATGCGAAAAGCCAAAAAAAAACTAAATAAAATATTTTTCTAATTTTTTTTTTAATTTAAACTGTATGTAAAATTGTAAATACTAGCAGTGATACAATAACAACCTTATTACAAACCGGCAAACCACTAATATTGTATCCATTATTCAGTCAATATAAAAATTAAATTAAATATTTAAAGAGAAGAACAATTTAAGATATGTTCCTACATTGGCACGATGAACCATATAATGATTATCATATGTTAATTATGGTTTCAAACTTTCAAGTATAGAAATAAAAATAAAATTTGGTTATCATATCGCCAAAGCAAAACCTTACCCTCTCAAAAACTGAAACACATGTTATCTAGAAAACAATTAAAAACAAATGTTGTTGTAGCGACTGATATAATGTAGAGTTTAGAGTCTTTACCTACCAAGTACCACACCACCTTCAACAAAATACGATAATAAACAGAAAAAAAAACGAAATTAGAAACTATTCATAAGTCAAAAGTCATAGAGTTAAGTTACCTAGGAGGATCGTATATTGGATTATAAAATCAAACTAGTCAACAGTCAATCCTGATACACTTCGTAGACTCGTAGTAGAATTGCCGGTCAATTGAAACCACCTTTATTTTCCACCGAACCATCTTTAATATTTGGTTTTTTTCTTTTATCAAATGAAAATCAAATCTAAAAAGAAGACCGTTGAATATTAATCATAATAAGATATATACTCAGCCGCAAAAATCTAAAGAAAAAGAAATCGATTCGGTACCTTTATAAATATTAACACAATACTCCAATAGATTAATCACTAACACAACTACTTCATCAAACAAATGTTAAAGAAAAACAAAAAATCAGACAACTCCATCACTAGAGACACATCTCAAATCAAGAAAAGAAAAAAATCAACCGAGATGGCTCAGAACGGTGTGAAGCTGCTAGGTACGTGGGGAAGTCCATTTGCTCTGAGGGCTCGTGTGGCTCTACACCTCAAGTCCGTAGAGTACGAGTATGTGGAAGAAGCTGATGTGTTGAAATCGAAGAGTGATCTTCTTGTTAAATCTAACCCCATCCACAAGAAAGTCCCTGTTCTTATTCATGGTGATCTTTCCATATGCGAGTCTCTCAACATCGTTCAGTACGTCGATGAAACGTGGCCGTCTGATCCTTCTATCCTCCCTTCCCACCCCTACGAACGTGCCAATGCCCGTTTCTGGGCACATTTTGTTGACGGAAAGGTAAACAAACTTTATCAATTGTTCAGTTTATTTAAATAACTTTGAATTGTATTTAACCAGAGTTGGTTTACCAAACAGATATGCCACTAGTACTTCTTAAATTCGGTTAGAGATTCAGAAAGACGAATTACATGACGTTGAATTTGATTGATTGAATCGAACTAATCAGTTATTCTTAGTAGAGAATTACTAAAAAGCTTTCTGTTATAATTGAAAATGGTCAAAAATTTTATAAATATATATTATAGTATGAGTTTTAAACTAAGAAAATACGGTTAAACAGTGTTTTGAATCGATCGATGCGGTGGCTGGCGCGAAAGACGATGCGGGGAGAATGGCTGGAGCAGGGTCTCTAATGGAGTGCCTTGCAGCATTGGAAGAGGCGTTTCAAAAGAGTAGCAAAGGTGGAAACTTCTTTGGAGGAGAAAACATTGGATTAGTTGATATTGCATGTGGGGCCATAGTGGGCCCACTTTCTGTCATTGAGGCCTTTTCGGGTGTGAAGTTTTTGAGTCCTGATACAACACCGGGCCTGCTCCAGTGGGTCGAGAAGTTCAGAGCCCATGAAGCTGTAAAGCCTTACATGCCTACCGTTGCCGAATTTCTTGAGTTTGCTAAAAAGAAGTTCAATGTCGAGTGATTATATATCTTGTTTCTGATTTCGTGTTCTAATATGAGTGATTGAGTGTTATAAAAATTGAAGTTTGGTTTTCTTAACCAATATCTTCTTTATCAAATAAATGAATCTTTTTTTTTTTTGGTCACCACATAAATGAATCCTACAATTAAAAGTATATTAGATTTTGTCAAATATCGTATTTACCTATTAGAATCTGTCATAATAATAATATATAAAGCGAATAATATGACCATTTATCATAATGTAAATGTACACGTACACAGCTAGTGTTTCGGGCATGAGATTCATGATTAATATATTTTGTAAGACCAATGACCTATTTACTTGTTACAAGTTTATTTAACACTAGATTAAAACCCGAATTAATATGCGGATGAATAAATAAAAACATATAAAATATGTTAATGTAACTATATTAGATTTCGAAATTGATCATTTATTTAATTTTATATGTATAATTAGTTTCTAAAATTACGACTCATGCATTGAAAACTTATATATATATATATATATATATATATATATGAATATCATATCTAATTTATCATATATAAAATAACAACTTGTTTCTTATATAAAAATGTGTTCATTTAAATAAATTAGATTTTGAAAATTGGCAACCCGTATAATTATGATATATAAAATTAGATTTTAAATTACGACTCACACAAATATTCAAAATATATATTGTAGTACTATATGTTTTCATTATAAGAAAATAACATATCATATATTACATAAAGTTACGAACTTAAAGCTATTTTTTATCTTCTCATATCTGCTCAAATATCTTGCTTCGTAAATTTTTGATTTTAGCAATTTTAAGCGCTCCATTCTTAATCACAAAATCCATAGAAGAAATCTAAAAATAGTTAAATACTACATATATACAAACTGTTGGTTTAAGCTTGAAAGAAGCTTAAGTCATAAATTAACGTAATTATGTTTTCTAGAGAGATTAGGATTTAGAGAATATGTTTAGGAGTTCTCTAAATATATTATTAATATGTTTGTCTAATAGAATTAGGATTGATCTTTGACTATTTAATTAAGGAGATGCTAAGTTGTGGCATAATTTGAGAGTTTGAGAAGAGAGATTGTGAGCTTAAGTTTTGAGTTCTTAAGCTTGTTGCCTTTCTAGACAAAGAACACGATGCCTAAAAGAAAGAGAGAAGGTGATGACTTTATCAGTAGTCCGGTTTTAATACCACATGATGTGGTGGTAGAGATTCTTGAGAAACTTCCTGTGAAATCATTATTGAGATTTAAAACTGTGTCGAAACAATGGAGAAGGGAAATCGAATCCCGGCGTTTCCAGGAGAGACATCTGATTCACCAGCAGAAATCTGGAGACCCGAGTATCTTAGTAGTCGAGCCTATACTTGACGATGACAGTAAAGCTTCTCTTAGAACATTGAGTATGGGAACAACTTCAATTTTCTTGGAGAACCATACCGATTACTTTGTACATCCTAGGAATACTTCGTTGGTGTTCGGTGTTCTGACTACAGGGAGTTGCGACGGCCTCACTTGCCTATACTCAGAAAGCTTCACGTACGTGATAAATCCTGCAACTAGATGGTACCGGTCCGTATAAACTCCCCCAGTCGATATATCAAAGATATGTTCAACCACTTGAGTACTATTATTGGCGGTCGATCACTCCACACCCTTTAATGGGATTCGGTAAAGACGTTATCACAGGCATATACAAGATGGTTTTGTTGTATTATTCTGGTGACTTTAACCTAAACGGGCCAGCAGATGCATGCGAGATATTCTCTTTCGACACCAACACTTGGAGGAGTGATGTGGTTTCTTCTTGTCCATATCCCGTATTAAGGTCTCACGAAGCCCCACCGTACGCACACGGATCCCTCCATTGGTTTATCAAAGCTCCCACAGAAATACAACTCTTATCTTTAGATCTTCACACGGAAACTTTTACGATAACAACAAATATACCGGTTGGTAATGTATCTGATCACACCCTGGTCACTATGAGCACTTTGAATAATCGTTTAAGCTTATCGGAAGAAAAGGGAGACACACAAATCATATGGTCTTTAAACCAAGACAACAAGACATGGGACAAAACTTACTCCATAGATCTTCGTTCAACTCTCCGCCCAACACTTACTTGCACTGAAGAGGATTACTATTTTTTGCCCAAGCCACCAATCACAACACTTTTCAACAACAGGTTGTTGCTCTATGATTGCACGGATGTTGAACCCAAACTTGTTCTACACGATGTTGGGTTAAACTCATATATATTTTTCACCGCGTCGTATTATATCGGAGGTGCCATTCCTTATTCCGAAAGCTTGATCACTCTTCCCTAAACTATTTTCTTTTAACGTTGGTATCAAATCATGTTGTAATTATTTATATATATGCATGTTCTTTCATACCAGTCATGTAGTTAACATTACTAATTATGTTTTGGATGACAATCATTCATAGCCAACGGCCTACGCATATATAAGCCATGTACGGCCGCTACATTAAGATGTTTATAATGTTGACAAACTAAAAACAGAAATCAATTAAGTTTCCCGTGAAGTTATAATTCTCCCACTACTTTATACACAAAACAAATCAATTCTCAATCTTTTAGCTGTCAGAAAAAGAATTTCAAACTTTACGTTTGCAGTGACCTACCTTATATAGTTTTACCTACATGTAAAGAACTTCATTACTGCAAAACAAATCAATTTTTATTTGTATATTTTTTCTTCAGAAGTGAATAAAATTTTCATCTCCTCATTACCTCCAAAAAGCCTTTATGTTTTCAACAAAAATCTTACTAAATCATTTATTTCACTTATCTCGGTTTTTATATATTTAATTCAACCATTTCGACTCAATCTTACATATTACAAGATTTAATTGCCCTAAACAGTCCCATTAATATATAATTTTTTTTATGGTAGAAATTCAGAACACATATACTGTATCTTTGTATAACAAATTAAAATATGCCATTTAGTTTTATGTAGTCATACCGACAAACTTAACACCAACAAATACAGTTTTGAAAAATAACATTTCTGAACTAAACGGCGATATAAATGTCGTTAATTTTTTGATAAAAATATTCTTAGTTCTTACTATGGAAAATTAGAAAGACATGTGAAACATTGGTAGGTAAATTTATACATTAATATTTTTCAGCAGGTTAATATAAATAAATAAATGATATTTAATTTGTTAAAGTTATGTGGCTAGCATTTTAAGAACCTCTTCATCTATTATATGGGATTATGTGGATTCCAATGGATAATTTTTTGCTTGTGATCGTTGTGGATGCCAAAATCACCACAATAGAATTTGTATGGATTTTTAGGGATCCGTCAA
>OVAF01001889.1:0-18688 GCA_900406245.1 Odontarrhena argentea | reverse complement strand
CGTTGATGGACAATTACGAATGGTCTGAAGGATACACAGTTCGGTTCGGGCTAGTGTATGTGGACTTTGAAGATGGACGTAAGAGATATCTCAAGAAATCAGCTAGATGGTTTACGAAATTGTTGAAGGGAGATCGTTATAATGGGACGAATCAGCATGTAGCTGTTATTTAATAAACTATCAGCCAATGGTTCATTGATTTGTTCCACTATTTGTTGTCTATACGTACAGAAAATCAGAATCTTGAAAAAACAAGTTGTCGATATAGAAGTATAGAAGATTTTACTAGCCATTAAATAGACCCTCTGGGCCCTTTTCAATATTTTTATTATGTATTTTGAGATATATTATTTTTTTTTGGGGGGGGGGGGGGGGGTTGGTTGAAATATATAATCAACTATTATGAATTGATGATAACATGCAATTACAGAAACGATTCTATGATATTCTGTTCGGTTATAGAACTTTTCAACAAATGGTTTTAGTTGCACGAGATTCATGTGACAAAACGATTTTTCCGCCATATTAAAGATATGTAATTATATTATGACAAGAAGATTGGTCCTGAATATTTGAGGCCTAAAACTAAATGAAAAAAATTACCTTCTCTTTTGAAAAAAAAGAAAAAAAAAATAGCTTCTATTTATAAGTTTATAAAAGAAAAAAAAAAAGCTTAAATTTACTAAAAAACTAAAAAATAAAAATCAAATAATAACATCATTTTACGGTACACATATTTCATCAATCATTCTATTTTCTTATATATAATAAATAACTATTTTGATCATATTTTTGTCATGTATATGCTATTATTTTTTTTTTTTAAGAAGGTTATAAAAAAATTTAATCAGTTAAATATTTATGTTAACATGTCCACACTCTATGTTCAATAGAAGTTAGAAAACGACAACAACAAAAAAACAAGACAACTCAACATCAGAAATGGATAATACAAAAATAGTATTTTTTTCTCAATCACGGACTAAATATAAGTTTTATTTTACATAATCCCGCACGTCATATCCTTGTTATTTCTTATATAATATTTCCACGTTAACAAATATTATTGTGACCACGCATTTCACGCAACAAAAAAATCCGATTACAAAAGGAATTTATACACGAAACATCTAGTAGTTTCAAATTAAGATACTAAACCGCAATCACAAGCTTAGAAAATTCGCAAAATGCATTAATGTGTTAAACTTTCTAAATATGACATTATAAGTTTTTATATATTTGTAAGTGAAAAAAATTGTGAAATAATATTTGTCATAAAGTGATGGAAGTCTAGTGATAATAATATATAAATTCATTAAGATCCTTACCATTATTACATCAAGATTAAATCCCCTCGTCTCTATTATACAGAATATTTAAATTATTGAGATGACATTCTGGAGAGCAATTAATATTTTCTTAACCGACACGTCTTAGCTTTAACAACATAGTATATCTTTTATATGATGTGACTCAGCTTTTATTTAGTAGTATACTAATTTATAGGATAGGGTTTGTTGAAAATATAAAACAATATAGACAATCGTATAAAAAATATTGCTAGTTGCTATATTATCTCTCCCTTCACACAATCTCTATTTATAGATAACAAAATTAGTCCTATCCAAACATTTTCCTTTCTCGTATAAAGTTTTTTGTGTGTTCACATATAGAAAATATTAACATTTTCACAGAACAAAAATGAGAAGTAAATGTATTTTTTTACTGTTACTCATTACTTTGTTCTACATTGGAGTTTCCGCCAAGAACAATGACTCTTCAAGACCTAAATTAACAAGAAGTGATTTTCCAGAAGATTTCATTTTTGGATCTGCAACGTCTGCTTATCAGGTTTAATTTAGTTATCAGGTTTAATTTAGTTCTTTTTATATCAGTTGTATATAAATTTCACCATTTTTTTTTGCTGAATCTTTTCTTGATTTTGTAGTGTGAAGGTGCTGCTCATGAAGATGGAAGAGGACCAAGTATCTGGGACACTTTCTCTGAAAAATTTCCAGGTTTGTAATAATTCATATATCTTGTAATCTGTTTTTGTTTATATGAATCTTGTGTTTCATAGCTATTAAGATTCATGAATTCTTGAAATGTGGTTTCATAGTTTTTTTCTGGAATTTGGGTTATCTTGATTGATCTTGTGTTCATAGCAATAGTGAGTTGATGATCTGATGAACATTATTGATGTTTTGTTCTTTTTCTTTGTATTATTTTAATTAATATTTTGTCCTTTTTTGGCAGAGAAGATAATGGATGGTAGTAATGGGTCCATTGCTGATGATTCTTACCATCTTTACAAGGTATGTATATTTCATTTTTTGTACAACCAAAAAAAGTCAATTTTACAACCATTTTTTACATTTTTATTAATGATAAACAGGAAGATGTGAAATTGTTGCATCAAATAGGATTCAGTGCTTACCGATTCTCGATTTCCTGGTCACGGATTTTGCCTCGTAAGAATCGATAAGATCAAATCTTTCTACGAGTTGTTTATGTTCGATATGGAGTATTAGTGGTGATGAACTTTTGTTTATTTTAGGTGGGGATTTAAAGGGAGGAATCAACCAGGCTGGTATTGACTATTACAACAACTTGATTAATGAACTTCTGTCAAAAGGTAATGGTTCTCTGTTTCTCAGTCTATCGTATAATTAATAGAGGACTTTATTCTATAACACATACTAAGGGAATTTTGTGATCCTAAACATAAGACTGGTTAGAGATAATGTGAAATTTATGTCTTTTGTAATGTCAAATTAATTTATGTCTTTTGTAATGTCATAAATTTGTTAGGAGTGAAGCCATATGTCACATTGTTTCACTGGGACTCACCACAAGTACTTGAAGATGCTTACGGTGGCTTCCTCGGATCTGAGATTGTGTAAGTATTTTACTGAATATCTTTAAATATTAAGATTACAACATTGCAAAGACTGAAGAAATGATTATTTTTTGTTTATATTATGGTAATGAAACAGGAATGATTTCCGGGATTATGCGGAACTATGTTTCCAAGAGTTTGGAGATAGAGTGAAGAATTGGATGACACTAAATGAGCCATTAACAGTGGTACGTGAAGGTTATACAATAGGTCAAAAGGCACCTGGAAGATGTTCCAGTTTCACTAAACCAGATTGCTTAGGCGGCGATGGTGCCACTGAGCCTTACATCGTTGGCCATAACTTACTACTCGCTCATGGTGCCGCCGTCAAAGTCTATAGAGAAAAGTACCAAGTATGTTTGTCCATGCTCTGTTTTTACTCTGTTTCCACCATGCTCTATCTTAATCCCATTGTATCGTGTAGCTAGCTAGGATCGGTAAAAATTCTTATTTTCTGTTCATAAAGTTTACACTAGTTTATATTGCGACTGCCTTTCACTGTCTACAGGCAACTCAGAAAGGTGAAATTGGTATAGCCTTGAACACAGAATGGTTCTACCCTTATTCAGACTCAGATGCTGACAGGGCAGCCGCGGGCCGAGCCGCAGCCTTCACCTTAGACTTCTTTATGGAGCCAATCGTTAGCGGAAAATACCCAATCGAAATGGTTAACCATGTCAAAGACCGTCTTCCTAAATTCACACCAGAAGAGTCCGCTATGCTTAAAGGATCGTATGATTTTGTAGGCATCAATTATTACTCATCTTCTTACGTAAGAGATGTGCCATGTGCAACTGAAAACATCTGCATGACCACTGATTCTTGCGTTAGTATCTCAGGTCCGTGATCAATATACCCCGTAAATTGACCCTTTTCTCGAATAAATATTGAAAGTATAGTTTTGGCATATAACTTTTTTCTATCTTTTTGTATACTTGTATTAGGTGAGCGAAACGGAGTGCCTATTGGTCCAAAGGTACGCTAACTCTATGTAATTTTGTTTAGTTGAGAATTAGATAAATCTCCCAATCAAATGAAGATTTCAATGATATATAGTTCAAATTAATAATCCAATGAAATGAAAAATCATAAGTTCAACTATACTTGAATGAAGTGATCTATGAGTTAAATGTGATATTTTAACATATGTAATTTGAATAAAATCTTCAATTCAGGCTGGATCGGATTGGCTTTTGGTATATCCCCAGGGTATCCGCGATCTCCTAATGTATGCAAAACACAAATTCAATGACCCCGTCTTGTACATAACAGAAAACGGTAACTCTTAGCTTTCAATACAATTTTTTTAGAAACAAATTTTCAAAATTTCTGAACAAAAACTAGTTCATACTAATATATAGTTTGTTCTCTCTTTCTCAAAACCATGTAGGAGTGGATGAAGCAAATACTGGGAAAATATTTCTTACCGACGAATTGAGAATTGATTACTACGCTCATCACCTTAATATGGTTCGCGATGCTATCTCGTAAGTCCTCCTTTCCAGATTACATCTATAAACATATGGCATTAGGGGGCGCCCGATCTGGTCCAAAAGACCGAATCTAAACATACTGTATTTCGTTTTGGTTTATATATTTCCATATCTGAACAAATCAAACCAAAAAATATATAAACGGATTGAAGCCATTATATTTTCGAAAAAATGTAAGTTGAATATAGATTTTCTACAAAATCGAATGGGTTTTTTTTTTTTAAAGGTTTCTACATTTGATAAAAATGAAGTAAGTGAATGGAAAACCCGACTGAGCACCCCCTTAGATGTATGTATTTGAAGCAAAATCAAAGGCTGAAACGATTTTACAAATTATGTTTACATGAAATGTAGGAACGGGGTGAATGTCAAAGGATATTTTGCGTGGTCGTTGATGGACAATTACGAATGGGCAGAAGGATACACTGTCCGGTTCGGGCTAGTGTTTGTGGACTATGAAGATGGATGTAAGAGGTATCCCAAGAAATCAGCTAAATGGTTTATGAAATTGTTGAAGGGAGATCAGTATGATGAGCAGAAGCAGCAGGTGGCTGTTATTTAATGTCATGACCCATTGGTTAATTTGTTAAGCATTTTGAAATAAGAAATGGTTTTTTCTGGATGTTACTAAAATTAACCATTGATTTATTTATTTTTATTTTTTTAATGTCAAATTATATTCCAATTTTTTTATTACATCAAGTGCAGCTTGTTTTTAGGTTACAAAAGAAATGAAACTAATAATATTCACTCGTACCACAAGACTTTTCCAAATTGAACTTGTGGTGTCCTCAAGTTATTTTCATGCCTAGCTGTCTTGCAAGATATTGCGAACAAACTCATCAGTGACCATCGAATAAACTCCACCATTTAAATGATCGGTAGGTCTATTGCTTTCTTGATAACAACATTTAGGGACTCAATAAAACACGTTGTTAATGTTTACTAAAGAGATATATATGTATATATCATTGTCCAATAACTGAAACCTATAGAAAGGGGTTGTTATTTTGAACACGCTGATGGGCCATGTGGGCTGATGGGCCATGTGGGCTGAGATTACCTTCACACACGAGTGACACAAATACAAATAACATGATATAATCTGTAACAGCTAGTGATAACAAGCAGATTACGGCAAGCATGAATCTTTATACATACTCGTCCTACGAAACAAAACTTGTTACCGTACTGACACAGTGACAATACTAACTAGCACAAACCGGTATACTACAAATCATGATCACATATGGTTTCTATCAAATAAAAGAAACATGCTATTAACAATTTCTGAAAAACATAGTAAAAATTAATAGAAAAATAATTTATCTAAAAAATAGAAAACCAATTAAAATTCAAAAGGGTTATAATCATGGATTTATAATGAAGTTGTTAGTATTAATGGTACAAAGACCTACGTGTATTATCCGAATTTGACTTTAGAAGTGGATGTATAATATATGTATACAATAAGAAAAGGTTGTCAAAATGAATTAGCTAGCTAGTTTAAATGCAAAACAAAATTGCGTTAAGATACCGCAATTTAAATTTTGAAAGTATTTTCATCAAACAGTTTCTACAAAAATGTGTAAACTTTTTATGTTAGTGCGTCTGATCTCATCTTGTTTTCAGTTGGACTTATGCTTCAAATCTTGATTTCATTACTCCTAACTTTTTTGAAATACATGCATTATATAATTATTAAAGCTAAAGCATCCGTGTATCAAGATTAGACATGCGTCAATTTTGTAGTAGTTGTTCTCGTCACGTTTCTGACAACTAGACATGTCAGCAAAATCTTGTTCAAGACTATTTTCATCTTTTCTTATACGTGAATTATCTTTTCGTAGGCCAATTGACTTAACGTTTCATAATAATAGAAAAAAACATATCGAATTTTATTATAATTCCTTTTCCAAAACTGTTATGATACTTTTTACTCTTAATTTCTTAAAGAAAAAGAATTATCATAAATACATGGTTCAAACGAAGTTAAACTATATATTTATGATATAAATTTGAAGTAAAACATATAGAAAACACAGGTTTAATTAATTTGTATATATTGCTGGCTCTAAATACTACACGTCTACACTAATCACTTTCTCAAAAATTATACTGTAATTAAATTTGATAAGGATATAAACTATTCGAAAAGGTACAGTATATAAGAACAAAAATACTAGCCCATCCCTTTATTATGTCTGGATATTTTGTTACTCCTACACAAATACTATATAGTTTCTTAAAGAGGGAAACATGTCATTGCCAATTAATTGTTCTCATCTCTTTTTTCTCCTCTTCTATTGGAATGTGATAAGGACAATTGCTCATATCTAATGTGATAAGGACAATTGCTCATATCTCTCTCTCACTCTCTCTCTCTTTTTAAAGTTATATTTTTCTTTTTTTGTTTTCAAAGTTCTTAATTCTTTCATCTTGTAATTTTTCAAAAATATATAATATATTTGGTAGCGGTTTATACAAAATTTAAAATCTCAGTACTTGTAGGTTTATTCAGTCGTTTCTAAGTCGAATTACTATATATCTTATCTCACAACTTCATTGGCCAAAATATTATGAATACATGTTGTGAAATATCAAGTTAAACTAAAATTATAGAAGAAAAAATTGCATGAACTTTTTTTTTAATAAATTGTATGTATATAGACATTTTATTTTACATTTACAGGAAAAAATAATGATTTCAATCTAAGAAAGATTAACATGATAGCAAATATTTTATTTTTATTATTTTATTTTCTAGGAGATATCCATCTAAAAAGTCATTGGCCAAAGAACATGTTTCCGTTGGTTAGTATCTCTCAACTTGTTTATCTCCCGATTCCGATGAGTGAATTGTGAGGTAGTTACATGCTATGGTTCCAAGTATGAGAAGATGTACAGGTCTAGGCCCAAAACTTCTTAGTATTCTAAAAAATAAAAATAAAAATTGAAGTAGCTACAAGTGACATACGTTTTCGTTATTAATACATTGTTTTATGAAGACCGTTTTGGTTACGAAATACCAAAACTCTTGTGATATTAGTTTGTTTTGTTTTTGTGATTCTTTTTTTTTTTTCTTGTTTTTGTCCCTTGAGAAGACATAAGGATATTAAATGGTCTATCTCTTATGTAACTTGACCGAGAAAAATAATTTGCAGAAGATATACAGAGACATTTTAGCAAATAAGTAATGTACTTGTTGTAGTGTATGTTTCTTTTTTTTTTTTCTATCAACAATATGGTTTATGCTGGAATAGAATTCACTCGATATAATAATACTAGTATAAACCGTCAAACTAAAAAAAAATGTTAGATGATTGTTCACAAAAGGGAAAATCGTTCCAAAAATCAATACAGAGGAATATAAAACATGGTCATTTAATATAATTACTGAAGTAACAGGATCAGATAAAAATCAAACATTAGAAATAAAAGAAATTGTTAAAGTTAAACAAAAAAAAAAAAAGATTAAAGTTAAAGTTAAAAAATATTTACGATATGGATTATGACAAATCATGAAAGCGTGTGAGTTTTGCATTCTAAAATTGTAACCGTAACTCGAAGTACATGCAGATTTCATCACAGGCTATGTCATCAATTAATGAACATGGCCTAGATTTTGTCTAGATCCAACACAAAACATTTAAACACATATAGATTCAGGCCTATATTAAAATATACATTTAAGTGAATCTAAGTGAGAATCATGGGAACATTCAGAAATTATCAATTAGACTAAAAAAGCTCCTGAGATTTAATAGGTAGTACTAAATATAGTTAAAACTAAAATGGAATATCTTGACCTATTATGTATACTAGTCATACATTTGGAAAGAAATCTCTGGTTATTATTATAAAATAATAATATTATTAGTATTATTTTTTCTCGCTATATCTACTAATGATATACATGTCCAAATAATTCCACGTAGATGACGTATAACACTTACGAAAATCCTCTATATATTTTTTTTTCTTTTTTTACGAAAAATCCTCTATATAAGAAAGAGAAGATGGTGTAAATCTCTATTATCACTTCGAAATCTGAAGACCAAAACAACCACAACAACAACAAAAAAGAGAGTTTAGCAAACAAAACAAAAAAAATGGCTATGGGATCTCGTTTATTCATCATAATTTCTATCATCATCTCATTGTTTGGGAATAAGATCAATGCTCAAGTATTAAATCGACATAGTTTTCCTAAGGGTTTCGTTTTCGGAACAGCTGCTTCATCGTTTCAGGTAATTTTTATGATTTTTCTACAAAATCGTTATATAATTTTTAAATTTTTGGAAATCTCGGACTATTGATCCATAATTTTAATCGATGCCCGGTCATTGCTGATGATATGGCATATGCATTTGAAATTACATGATATAAATTGTATAATTTTAGTCAATGAGTTGTTCCGGTTTCAGTTTTGATATGAGGAAAATCATATATTTAGTTTGTTAACGTCTGCAGATTCTAAGGTTGATCTGTTTTGATTTTTTTTTCAAAAGTTCTTTTATAAATTGTTTTTGTCACAAAAATTAATAATATCTACCGAATCCTTTAACACTAAAAATAAGTTATATAGATATATAAAATATGAAGTATCATCCTTAAAAAAATTAATGTTTGATTTGGGACCCAAAAAATAATTACATAAGTTTATGATTTAGTTTAACAATTTTATGCTTTTTGGCATGCAGTACGAAGGAGCAACAGATGAAGGTGGAAAGTCTCCAACAATATGGGACCATTTTAGCCGCACTTACCCAGGTTTGTTCAAATTTATTTATTAGATATATACTAAGTTACTAACAAGACCATTTGTGACATTATATATTAACTTATGATTATTTTAATAAAAATCTTTTTACTGCAGAAAGAACCAAAATGCACAATGCTGATGTAGCAATTGATTTTTATCATCGTTATAAGGTACTATATCTTTAAACAATCTTCTTCCTTTGTTAACACGTTTCCATAGTCAAATCTTATCAATTTTAAAAAATAAGTCAAATTAGTAATTAACCACTTACGAACTAAGTCAATATATATTCATTAAAAAAGATACATCGTACTTGGACTTGTTTAAAATAATAATAAAAATAAGTATATTTTTTTGGCTGTTTTCTAAAATATCAAAAAATAAAAACAGGATGACATCAAAATAATGAAGGAGCTAAATATGGATGCCTTCAGATTTTCAATCTCGTGGGCCAGAATAATTCCAAGTAAGTCTTCTAACATCTTTTGGCTGCTGTTGATGATTTGATTTAAAACAATTATTTATGTGTATTTTGTACTTATCTACAGGTGGAAAGTTAAAGGATGGAGTAAACAAAGAAGGTGTTCAATTCTACAATGATCTCATCAACGAACTTCTAGCTAATGGTAAGATCATTAATTCATAACTGGCTAAGCTTAAATTCTCTAATTAATTAATCAAAATTATTTGACTAATGTTGTATTTCATGACCATGTAGACATACAAATATCAATGACACTTTATCATTGGGACCATCCACAATATTTGGAGGAAGAATATGGTGGATTTCTAAGTCCTAAGATTGTGTAAGTCTAATTAACAACATACACAACATTTCAAAAACACACAAAAAGTATTGTGTATTGCTGAAACAATTGAATTCGTAATTTTTATCATAACAGAGAAGATTTTCGAGATTTCGCAAGAATTTGTTTTGAAGAGTTTGGAGATAGAGTTAAGATGTGGGCGACGATTAATGAACCATACATCATGACTGTTGCGGGTTACGACCAAGGTAACAAAGCGGTTGGAAGATGCTCGAAATGGATAAATGAAAAATGTCAGGCAGGCGATTCGAGTACCGAGCCTTACATTGTTTCACATCATGTTCTTCTTGCTCATGCTGTTGCGGTAGACGAATTCCGAAAATGTGAAAAAACTTTGCGTGATGCCCAAATTGGGATAGTATTGTCACCAAGATGGTTCGAACCTTATCATTCTGGCTCTGTTGATGATAGAGAAGCAGCGGAACGAGCTCTTGCCTTTGAATTTGGATGGTAAGTAATGTTAGGAAAATAAATTATATATGATTATCATCATCAAATAGTTTTTTGTAATATTAATTAGTTTATGGTCTGTGTAGGCATCTTGATCCAGTGACTCGCGGAGATTATCCTGAGATAGTAAAAAAATACGCTGGAAATAAACTACCTTCGTTTACTCCTGAACAATCAAAGATGTTAAGAAATTCATTAGATTTCGTCGGGGTAAATTACTATACAGCTCGGTTCGCTGCTCATCTTCCTACCATCAATCCTGAAAAGCCTCGGTTCAAGACTGATCATCATGTCGAATGGAGATGTACGTATTGCTAACTATACTAATTTCAAGTTATAAGCCTAGATTGTGAACTAAACAAGTTTTATAAATTCCTTTGAAACAGTGACTAACCACAGTGGCCACATTATTGGAGCTGGGGTATGTATAATAACTCTCTTTTCATATCTATTAATTTTAAATGCAACATATAACATCATCTTAACATATTTTAAATATTTTCTCAGGAAGAAAGAGGTTTAATACTGTCACATCCAGAAGGCTTGCGAAAAGTCCTAAACTATATCAAAGATAACTACAATAACATGCCGGTCTATATCAAAGAGAATGGTTAGAAAACATTTCTTTTTTAGTTAGAAAATTTTCAAAATGTTAAACTTGTTTAACCAGAGAATTTAAACTCTTAACGTAGACTTTGATCATTTTGATAGAAATATATTTTCTAACCGGTTGAAAAACCTTAAATCGCAGGAATCAATGATAACGACGATGGTACAATACCGAGAGAAGAGAGTCTTAAAGACTCATTTAGGATTGAGTACCATGACACACATTTCCAACAACTTCACAAAGCCATAATGTTAGTTCTTGATCTTAAATCTCACAGTATATATACCTATCAATTTTAAATCCATTATTTTTATTAACAAGATATGTTATAATATATTATGTTATTATAGGGAAGATGGATGTGACGTAAGAGGCTACTATGCATGGTCATTGTTGGATAACTTCGAGTGGGAACATGGATACACAGCTAGATTTGGTCTTTACTATGTGGACTTTGTCAACAATCTCAAACGTTATCCTAAAGATTCAGCCAAATGGTTTAAGCAGTTCCTTAAGAGATCGGTCCCAGAGACAAAACAAGAGGATGTGAAGGAGAAGTCAGGTACGGATGGGAATAAGACTCTAAATGAACAAGAAGGTTTCTTTGTATCATCTTTCTTGGCTATGAACCAATCAAGAAGAGTACTAGAAGAAGAGAAGAATCGTTGTTCTTTTGATTCTCCTTTACGTTTTGGTGTTTGGCAAGGAACGGATGAGTCATTTTATTGATTGTAAAAAATAAAGACTCTTAAGTCAAATATGTATGTACTTAGATTTTTTGTTCATGTTGTTATATATCTATGAATTATAAGGAGAATAAAACATAGAGGAAATATTGTTTTGTTTTTTTTTTTTTTTGTGGAAAATAATATTTAACGGCTGTATGAATGAGTTGTGGATTGGAGTTTTCTGGTAGTTATGCTTGTGTGTCTGTCCTGATCCAATTGAATGCCTCAGTATTGGATGGTAGTGCCTTTGTTTCGATCGTTCTAGCTTCCCTCTTTTGGGCTTAGTTTCCCTCTTTTGGATTCGGGGTTTAAAGTTTGACCGCCGATTATGTATTGCACCATGTATCCGTTCTCGTTTAATATAAAAAGTTTAGATGAAAAAAAAGAATGAGTTGTGGATTTGTCATTATGTGGATATTACTTTTTCTGAATGGTCTTGTTTACTTTATGTGGCATGACATTTTGTTAATTTCTCTTGACACATCTCTTTCAAGTATTAAGGTATCCCAGATTCAAAGAATCTATCACTTTTTTTTTTTTATCTTCGATATAATTTGTAATTTTAGATTTAAATTAAACTAAAATAATAATTCATAATTCAGTTCACTTAAAACACTTAACATAGCATTTTGATTGAGATATATATATCCCGGCTCTACCGGTGGCCAGGAGTGTTTTTTATTGGATTCCACAATTTTCTTTTCTATTATTAATATAGTTTTAAAGTTCAAATTTATAGAAGTATATGTATATTAGTCCTTTTTAAAAAAAATCTTTGGATTAGGTACAATGTCCATAATTTAGTTGAGTCGGGTTTGTATATATACATTTTTGTTTGATCATCAGCATAGGATGTGTGATTTTAAAATTGTGATAAAGTATTAATTTTTTTTTTTTTGAATAATTATATATATATATATATATATATATATATTACAAACATACACAAAACAAATATTTATTTGTGTCAAATGGCTATACATACCATAACTTTCTATAAGCATCTACATATATATACATAAAACAAAATATTTATTTGTGGCATATGGCTATACATATCATAACTTTCTAGAAGCAGATATCATACGGTTATCTTTATAATGCTATATTTTCACACGTTTTACTGCTGTTTTTATATTGTTAACAACTTTTTAAATGTTATTATACTATCTTTGAACTAAAAACATACAAACTAGCTACTTATGTTCTACTAATTTGAGAGAGAAGAATCCCATGTGACGAAATAAGCAAAGAAGACAGTTCAAAAAGGATTTTTATTATACAGCCAAAATAGTATTCCAAGAAAGATGAAAAAAATATCGATCAGCAATAAGAAAAAGTATTAGCATGCTTCTCATTGTTTTGTCAATAATCTTCTTAACATGTTGTGTATTGTACCACAAACTCTTTTTATTGGATAAACTTTGAAATTCTAATCAGTGAAGGTAGTAGTTTGGTAGTTACGTATGTATTGAAATTAGTGTTGTTGTGCTCCTAATTCAATTCCTTCTTGGTGGAAGAAAGTTTTATGCTATATCATTATATATTAGCGAAAGGTTGATTCTTAATCTATAGAAAATTAAATGATTAGAGTCTATATCCGATTTTTTTGTAATTTACGGATAAAAATTTTGAAATTTTGACTTTTGACATGTTGTTCCAATCTTAAATTTACCGTTAAAATCATTTTTTGTGAATAATTCAACAAATATCATTTTGAACTCATTCTCAGTGACGACAGTAACACAATCGCTAAACTACAAATCATTTATCTTAATAATATCATATTTAATATATGTATATATATAGAGAGAGATTATTAATCTCAACAAAATATTATAAAATGTCCTTTAGCTTAAATTAATGCTATAGCTTTCTTATAAGTGTCATCTTGTAGCTTTCGAAGAACATTAGTTTAAAAGTCAAAGATGAAACAAATAGTCACGGACAAAACTTCGCATTTAGTTTTATTTTGTCTACAAAACGTATATCATCACCATACAATATGTAGAATCAAATTTTGATGATGACACAGAATTGTTATGACAAACAACAAGACAACACCTCGTGATTAGAGCTGAACTTGAATTTTAGAATATAGTACGGTAGAAAAATAAAAAAATCGGTTTGTACATGTCAAGTTAGATTTACATGGAAAAAATATAACATTTACATCGCTAGGCTAATTTAACATTTTGAAAAATTTAGTCAATTAGACCGTATCTGGATTGTTTGGCCTCAGGGTCACCACTGCTTATGAAATGATACTAGTATACGAATCCATACATACAAAAATAATATTTATTTTTGTCAAATGGCTACAAATCCTACTTTTTAATATAAACATGATTTTTCGATTATCAAATGTTATTTTTTACAACTAAATTTTACATGTTTTACTACCATTTCTATACGTTGTGCCTTAATATATTCATCTGAACTAAAAAATTACAAACTAAGACTACGTACTTCTATGCAACCAAAATAGTATATTCAAGGAAGATGAGAAAGTTAAATGCATCCGCAATAACAAGACTTATTAGTTTGATGCTTATTGTTTTTTTCGTCAATGATCTGATCTCAACAAATTACATGATCTTGTTTACTTTATGTGACATTTATATTTTGTGAATTGTTCTTGACATCTATCTCTTTACTGAAAACTTCTCATTTTTTATTCGATATAGTTGAAAATCTCAGATAAAAATGATCGCATAATCATATAACTTTCCGAACTGATTATATATATATTTTAATTTTAATACTTCCGAACTTATTATATTAATCCAATCTAGTTTGTGTGAATTTATTTTTTTCCCCTTATTTTCTTAAACTATTTACTTAGATTTAAGTACTTAATTAGATGCTTGGAATAAGCTAAAAACCAACTAAACAACCATATCAACTTTACTTAAACACTAAAATTATATGATTAAAAAGTAGTCAAACTTCATATATTTCCCATACCAAAAATCATAATATCATAATATGCAATATGATGTTATTGTAAATTGTCATTTTATTTTGTCATTTCTAAATGTCGATGCTTTTCTCCTCAAACTAAGGACATCAAAAGGACATCAAACTGAACTGTAATTTTTCTTTTGTTCACCAGCAAAAAATTTGACGACATTCAACAAATTTGACACTATAAGAATTTAGCAACATAGCCACAAACTTTGCCACAAAATCTTTTCGTAACTAATGTTTGCTATAAAGTGTTACAATTACCGATATTTGTAGTAATTTTTTTTTTTTAAAACGATTTTAAAACTTTATAGAAAATTGGTGAATTTTTGAAACAAAATTTTGTTACAAATCAAATTAGCAATAAAATATTCAACATAGCTACAAAAAAGAGTGTGGCTATGATATTTGTTTTTTGTCATGACCAACAACTAGACAACATCTCATGATAATGTTATTCTAGTTATTTCGTTTTTGTTCTACTGCTATACTTTACATATTTCACAACTATTTTTACACTGTCAATTTTTTTTTTTTTTTTATGTTGATAATTTACCTTTGAATTAAAAACTTGCAAACTACTTCTACTTCTATTCTGCCAACTTGAGAAAAGAGAAATCTCATGTGATGAAAACAAGTAAAGAAGACAGTTCAAAAAGGATCTTATTATACAACCAAAACTATATTCAAAAAGATATGTTATAAAAAAGTGTCAGCAATAAGAAAAAATATCAGATTGGTTCTCATTATTTTGCTATTGATCTTCTTCACAAATTGTGTACTAATGCATCATAGTATTTTGTTCCATTAAGTTAAGTTTATAGATGTATCGATTTGACACGAGTGTCAAGTTGTGGCTTTCAACACTAGGTCACAAGTCAAAGATGACACAACAATCAGTCAGGGGTAAAACCTTTGTAGCCTTGTTAAATTTTGTTTTGTCCACAAAAAGTATCTCTTTCATTAAAAACAAAAAATTAAATTTTTTTAAAAAACTAATCTGAAAACCACTCTTAATTCAAAAAGGAAGAAGTATTTTCTAAGTTTGCGATGAGGACATTTAGTATGGTGTTTTCAAACTTTACTCGAGTTGTTTATTTTTAGTATTGTCTGAAATTTTAACCAATTGAACCAATAGTTAAATATTGGTAATAACAATGTCTCAATGTCTCTCGCCTCTCTTTTTCCAGTGTTTTTGCTATTATGTGCAAAACCTCAATTTTAAATTTATTTTTTATTGAGTTTTAGAAAGAAAAAAAAGTATGAAAACACACAAAAAAAAAATTAGATGTCCTCCAACTCGTCAAATTTAAGTCTACTAGAATATAATTTGAAAGTGTGTCAACATGTTTTTTTCGTAAATAACTCAAAAACTTAGAATATTATTATAAATTTTTATAATTTGAATAAAATATTTTTGTTAGACGTAAAATTTGTAGGATTTTTATATGTAAGATATGATCAAAACAAAAATCATGTGATAAATCTAGATCTTTTTAGTCTGAGCACTTTATAATAAGGTGTCTTTGAAAGGCAGAACAGTATTAAAATTTTATTGGGCCCTTAATGGGCGTATGAAAGCAACACAAAAGATTTGGATCAGTTGTTAACCCAATGGGAGAACGTATCCAATTAAAAACATACTGTAAACCAGTAAACCGGTTCGGTTAAGTTTCAACCGGTTTCGAGAATCGCCTCTAGAATAATATTGGAAATCGCCGGAAAGGTTGAAGACGACGGAGGAAGATGGCGATGAGACAAAAAGCTATGGCGACTTTGCCGAAATTGATTCAAACCATGAGAAAGGAAGTTCCCAAGCAACCCAATCTCGTTTTGCCATCTCTGAGACGAGCTTTCTCTCTTTACGATCAAATCAATCTCATCGATAATGTCCCTGAAGATCAACTTCGATTTCAAGAGTAATCAGTTCACAATTCTCTTCCTTTTCTCCGAATTCATGCTCCTAATTTGGGTTTTTGGGTGTGTTATGATTAGATTAGTGATGGGTTTGTGTTTGATTATTGTAGATTTGATGAGACGAGTTTCACTGTGAATGGTGTCAAGTATGAAGGAAGTTTGCTCTGTGTTGGGAATTTGTTGATGTCTTGGAGCCCTCGTAACTTCTCGGAGATCACAACGGATAGGTAAATGGAGTCTTGAATCTTGAGCTTAATGTTGTTGAATTCTGAAAAAATGTAGCAACTGTGTAAAGCTGTATTTTTTACTCTGGAGCAACCTAGTGAAAGATTGGAGTCAAGAGATGTTTAAGTTATACTCTTTTGTTGTTCTTGAGAACGTAATGAAATGTTGATAGCTAATAGATGTGTAGCAAGTGCGTTTCAGTGAAAGTTATGTGCTTTACGGAGATGTTCGAAGGTTTAGTTGTCGTTTGTACCAAAAGATGTGATAGTAATGTTTGAAAGGCATTAATGTGCTTTATTCGACTGGTTTTCATCAGCTATTATGTTGGATCTCTCTCTTTGCTTGAGGCTTGACGGGGTGTAACTATACAATCTATTGATTTGTTCGGTTTACTCAATGCTCTTTCTATTTACGTTCTTATATACATGAAGTCTGATAAGTTTTGGCATAGCAATTCTAATGTCTATTTCCTGAATGCAGTTTGTCAATCTTTCAGACTGTTCGACCAATTCCAGGTACATTACATTGAGCCTTTTTTTATGTTATTGAATCCCACGTCTTCGAAAGATTTTCTTTTGGTTCATTTGGATTCTATGCTTAAGCCTTTTTATTTTTGGCTGAAAAGTAAAACCTTTTCCATATACTGAAATGTATAATTAGTGGTTTCTCACTCTCTATCCACTTTTTTGTGTTTTTTACTCTACACTCTCTAGAGCTCTTGGTTATCGGGTGTGGACGATACAACGAACCACTGAATCCTCAAGTCCGTCAGTTCATAAAGTCAATTGGCATGAAGATAGAAACACTTGATTCTGTATGAATATCCACTCCACCTTTTCTTACCCTCCTACTATATTCTGTACATGTCCTTGTGATGTTGGTTTGGAATAGTTATCTGTGCTTATTGATTAAATCCCTGTTTTTTCCAGAGAAATGCTGCATCGACTTACAACATACTGAATGAGGAAGGCAGGATCGTGGCTGCTGCATTGCTTCCTTATGGAGTTACATCCTAAGAAACTCAACACCTCGCGGTCTTCTCCTGTAGAACGTATTTTGAATAACTTGAGCTTAATCTTTATCGATGAAACACCAACATGGTCTTGTGTACTGTAAATGAAATGTTTCACACACTATTTTGTTTGCAAGAGAATCAAAATTTCCTTGGTTTCCACATTATTGTACTATTGAAATCCTTTTTTTGTTTCACAGCTTTAAACAAATTACTTTATCTCAAAACAGAGAGCAATTACTGCTTTATTTAATTGGTTACATGGAAAGTTTCCAATAACACTGAAATCAGTGAATAACCTAACCACATACACTTTTGTGACTAAAACATAATACATGATGAAAGACATGTTGAACGGAAGTTTCTACGGTGTGCCTTGCTTCTAACCATGGTACTCTCTTCAAGTCTGTCTTCAACTTATGTTATAAATACCTAGATAGATTCTCAACTTAAGCTTAACTATTGCGTTGGTCTCTCGTTTTTGTTACAACAGATCATCATCTTGCACTCAATTGAGTCTAGGAGGCTCTTCTTGTCAGCTGAGAAGATTGTTCGAGCTGGGAAAGTGTTTAGATCTCGTTGAATACTCTTTTATGAGTTTAGAGAAGAAAGAATCTTCCCTCTCTAGCAGTTTTGCAGGTGAGTCAAACTCTGCGATCCGTCCTGCTCATGAGAGAGTTGTTTAGAGCTCATTACTTAATATATGAGTATGTAAATGTGAAATCACAGGAATGTTGTTCTTACCATCACTTAGAACCAGAACAAGATCGCTCTCGATCACTGTGTGGATTCTAT